>PVJA010003005.1:48140-99867 GCA_004027025.1 Myocastor coypus | reverse complement strand
TTTATTTTTTCCTTTTTTTTTTTTCTTTCTTTCTTTTTTCTATGCAACATCAATAGGGAGGTGGGTCATTCCTACACACTGCATTCTATAGAATGATTGTAAGGACAATATGCAATATGTCAACTTTCAAAGAAAAGAAGGGGGAAAAGAAAAAAAAAAAGTAATGTGGAGTTAGAAAGGTTAATGTTTAATTGTTTGATCAATCTTATATACCTATATGTATTAATCTAAACTGATCTGATGATGAAAATATGTAATATAACCATTGTTAAATTTAAAAATGAAATTAGACTACCCTTGTTATGTTTAAGTTGCTCTGTTGCAATGCTATAATATCTTAATGGAGTACAGAAGAAAACGCCTTTTGCAGTTGGTTGAGGGTTGTTCTTTATTTTTGGTTTGAATCTCTTCAACCTGTGCAGGAAAATGAAAAGCTTGTAAGTAGGAAATATTGAAATACAGATGTATGCCCATGCTGCCTAATGTGTGTTTTTTTCTAAGAATCATGACTAGAATTCAGTGTGTCTAAGGTATGTTGAGCTCAAGGATGCTAGAAATGACGTGCAGATTGCCAGTCACTGCTAGCGCTGTTTCTGTGTCTTTGTAGGTACATGGACTGTATCGCACAACGGGTGCTAGTTTTGAGAAGGCCCAGCAAGAATTTGCGACAGGTGTGATGTCCAATAAGACTGTCCAGACTGCAGCTGCAAATGCAGCTTCTACTGCGGCGACGAGTGCAGCTCAGAATGCTTTCAAGGGTAACCAGCTCTAAAGGCCTCCACAGAACGCCATTACCTTCTGACGGTACCATTCTCTCCAGTTACTGTATTCTGCAGATGTCTTTATGTTGGAAACACAGTAACACAGCATGGGTATTTCCTGTTCACATGTGCATGGGCTAAAAGCAGAAGAACTTCATCTTATTTTACCAAATACTTTTTTCATATTTCTGTGCCCTGGCAGACAAATATTATGTGCTAAATAAATATTTCTTCATAGTTTTGGAGGATGGTGTTCAGCAAATTATTTCAGGGGTGACCTGCTGAAATGAACATGGTACTTACGATCTAAAAAGCTTAGTACTAACTGTTGTTGTTCTTTCAAGACCCTTTAAAGGTAAGGATGACAGAAGAAAACATTTTTTTTTTTAATTTTGAAAGAAATAGTCCAGCAGAGGCACAGATTTTAAAATGGCTTGCTTTTCTATGCGTTTCATCACCAATGAGAGCCTGTGTGCTTTGTGTTAGATGGTGTATATTTTGTCTTCATTATTTTCTTTTTTAAGAGTAGCTGATATTTTGATAAGAGTTCTGATCTTGCATGGCAACATGTTCCTTAAATTAAAAACATTAGTGTTTTGGGTTCTGTACTGCCTCTAGTTATAGGAATCAGGGTTGTTTATGGATCATAGAAGTGATTTTTCTGAAATAGCTTCTTTTTAAAAAAGTTTATTGGGGTACAGTGTGAGACTTTAATATAATATGCAGTACATTATCCAAAAGAGATTGTAGTTTGTCAATGCAATAGAGTGAGTAATAATATTCCTTTTTTTTCTAATCTTCAGTATTCATATAGTAAAATTTTACTGTATGGAAACTTGTATATTCTTGTGGGTACTTTTAATTGAACTGAGATTGTGTTTTACAGCTTATTTTTGGGATGTGTTTATGTGGTATGTAATTTTTGACAGGTATTAAAGACTAACCTAATCTTTGTCTAAAATGAATATACAGTATTTAAGAATTTTTTTCTTTTAGCTTCTAATTTCAAGTAGCATTAAAAATAAAAAGACTTTAGCATTTGTAATACACTTGAATCTCTAATGGACCTATGTTTTTCACTTTTTGAGATAGACTGAATACACTTAAATTATTTACCAGTAGAAAAATCAATACATTGCACCAAACAAGGAAATGCATATACAGTTAAAAGACATTAATTATGAACATAATCAACATTGAAATCATTACTGTGCAGCACAGAACATTATTCTTATATTTTTGTTTGGGTTTAAACTTTGAGTCATTCTTAATATTGATTAAATGATTCAAATGTATTTCTAAATCATGCTACTGTGAGTTAAAAGCCTGTAGATAACTTTTGATTGAAAAATGATAGTGATTTATTCAGCTTGATTTTAAGTAAGGATGATTATTAGATTACATAAGTTGAGACCGAAAATCTTTTGAGCATAAATGGGAAACGTTACCTTTCTTTTTCTTCCCCAAAGATGAAGTTAAAGTGAGTCTCATGATGGGGGTGGGATGCCAAGTTCTTACTGTTCATGAGGAAGGTCTATGTGCTGCTTGAAACACTGCTTATCCAGACGGTGTTTATATTTGAGTTATTTGGGACTTTACTGAATACTGTAATTAGGAGATATTTCTTTTATGCTGAAGAAAAATAGGATTCAGAGTATAAATGAAAGCTGTTTTATAAATATTTCTGATCAGTGATAGTCTTCATCTACATTCTCGTCCATCTGAGCAGCTCTGGTCTTGTAGATCTTGTAGTCTTAGAAAAAAGCTATTTTACTGAGTGTGGGTTTTATAAACATTAAAAACATTAACCACAAAGTGCAACAGGAGCATTGTACCCACCACTGATTTATATTCCATGTCCATGTTTTGTTTTTCTCTCAGAAGAGCATACAATAATAACAAAAGTTTTATTGAAGACTTTCGAAAAATACTGATATTCTTTCCTTCAGAATTGCAATGTTATGTGGAAATCTCCAAAGGTAACATTATTAAAAGCAAAGAATTATTAAAACCCACAGTATCTTTTTCTTTGTAAATAGAAGAAAAAAAATTTAAATTTGGTTTTACCTGGGTTAATATGTTTGAGAGGGAAAACTTTTATAAAAGCATAAATGTGCATTAAAACAATAACAATGCCCACAGTTTGATCAGGTATGAAAGCAGCTTTAAATTTTCATATTCACTATTTTCTTGACAGTAATCAATAAACAGTTACATTTTATTACCAAAAAGTTGGCATTTGTTAGTATTTCATTCTTAATGCTAAAATTATGTAGCACCACAGTCATGCAGTAGTCTTCGTATTGTAGGCATACATGTCATCTTTCAGTTTGCATTATTAAATCATAGCTGTTCTGGTTTAAGCTAGAGTTTGAACACTGGAAAAATCCCTGCTCAGTGATTTGTAAGCTGGGTCTTAGTTCTTCATCTGGGGATGTTTGTATATTTTGTAGGTGAGTACACTGCACTGCTGTCATGGTGACTGTCACAGTTCTGTACCAGTGCCTTCCATCTGTCCTCTCATGTTGCATGTTTTCAGTGGTTTGGAAGTTTTATATATTTATTGTATTAATGCAGAGTGTCATAAAATAAAATACTGTTTATTGGATGTTTGTTTGCATAATTTTAAACATTACATTAGCAGTTCAGATGTAGAAATTACACTATAGGTTTAGTGTACCTAGAAGTTTCTTTTCACATTTAATTTTTGAAAATAATTTTGTTATTGCTAAATAGAATATAAAAGATTGAGTTAAAACCCTCAGCAATATAAAATGGCAGTTTTTTTCTGTTGTGATTTGACCTTTATAGATAGCATAACACAAACATCATCCATACTAAATATGTTGACTGACCACTTCTGAGGTCTAGAAGTTGAGTGCAGCAAAATGAAAAACTTTTTCTTGACTTGAAATTGGTACCTCTGAAGCATTGTGGTCCTTATTTGAACCTTGCTTATTTACCTCTGCACTGGTGAAAGCATCTATTTGTGCATTGGGCTTTTTAGTTGACCAGCTAAAGAAGATATAAAGGTATAATCTTTAATCATGTTCATGGTGTGTCTTATTTTATTTTGAGAAGTGTATGTTGGAATAAAGTGGCATTTTTGAGTGCTAATTAAAAAAAGATGAGTTTGAATTTTTACCCTTCATTTACTATAATTAATGTTGGGGTAAAGTGTAGCTTACATTTAATGGAGATCTATGTGGTTAGGTTTACTGGTTGTTTGTCTAAATGATTTGTAATGGCACAGTGTTTCTGTACTCACTGCTGAAAATGCTGACATCAGCATCCTCTGTATTGGTGAAATTTGTGTTTATTGTGACTGTTTATAGAACTTACTATATTTTAACATGTTCCTCTACTATGTGTGGCTTAGAATTAGTACAGCTTTTGCATAACATTTCACTATATGTCTTTGTATTTTTTTCTCATAAGGAGAAAATTTAGAGGAGTTTGTTAATTCCAAGTGATTAAACCTTTAGAGGTAATATATGAATAGTTAACTTCAAAACTAATTGAGGATGTTTATTAGCAAAGCCTCATTTTGATAAGTTTTCAAATATCATAGTAATTTATATAGATTGTAGTAGAATAATGTTATGCCACAGTAATTTATGTAGGTTATAGTTGAATAATGTTTTGAAAATGTTAGAATTAACGTACTTTTCCCCTTAAACTAACAGTTACACTGCAGTGGTCAACTACTAGGAAAAATGAAGGATTTCTACTAGAATTTTAGGGCACATTTTATAGAGTGTGTGTGTTGTATTCCCAGTGTAACTGACCTATGAGGAGACAGCTCTGATTTAAAGATCCTAAGGCAGTGATGGCAAACCTTTTATAAAGACACATTACTAAACTACTACCAAGAACCCACTTACTTATTGTAGAGTGCCAACACCGCAGTTAAACCCGAATCCTGGAGTTTTAGTTTAGAAAAACAACTCATGTATCAACATTTTTTGTCTTAAAAGAAAAAACAAATACTATGTATTCTCATAGGTTTGCCACCACTGTCCTAAAGAAATAGAAACAAACTTGCTGTGTTCTAAACCTCCCTGTGGGTTTTACTGTGTGCTTTGGGAAGATAAAACCTTAGCCTATAGAATTTTTATGAGTACTATTCATGTTTTCAGCTGGAACAAGAACCCACGTGACTGTGCAGTGAGTTCTGTTTTGTGTGTTAAGAAAATAAAGTTGCCCATAATTGTATACCCATTGCAATTTTCTATTAAAATCTGGTTTATATTTTCCTGCTTTTTTTTTTTTTTTTTTTTTGTAGAAAGACAAATTTCATCCAAAAACTAAGAAATGATACTCCCCTGTGCCTCCTCATAGCAGGTCAGTTAGGGATGTTTATACAGCTCTTTCAAGCCATTTCTTTGAGCCCTTGAAGACCACACTGGTTAAGATGTCATCAGGCTATGGTGTGTTCATCCCTGCCTTGGGGGTTTCCATGCTGAGCTGCGGGATCCAGGACTCTGCCCCTTTGGACTTGGAGCCTTGGGGGTGGCCATATCCTGCCATGAAAGAGGAAAGCACCAAGAAAGCTGGTCTGTATTGAAAATAAAGAATGAAGCAGGAGCTCCCAGGGACATGGAAGAGGTCATCACAGCTTTCCCTTTCTGTTTTGGGACTCCCCTGCTCATCTGATTCCAGCCCATTATTCTCATCATATTCTCACTATCTTTTCTCCCTGAGTTTTTTCTTGTTTCTTTCAGTGGAGCTTTTAACACAATGGTCAAATCTTTTTTGTAAATGTATTTCTGTAATATGTAGTAGCTGTACAGCTATCATAAAGTACTCTTACTCCCTTACATTCACATTTTCAAGTCTTTTTAAAATTATAAATGATTATCAAGAAATACATTGTCAGTGAATTTTGGGTTCCAAGCTTGTAGTCTTTTCCCCAAGACAAATTGCTAGATCACTGATATGATATTTTTAATAAGACCTCTAATGTGAATTGCCAAGTTGTTCTCCAGTTTTTTCCTCGATCTGCTATATGACATGTGTCTTTCTCCCACACCCTCACCAGTACTGGATGATCCTTTTCCATAAAATCTGTCATACTGGTAGTTTTGCCAAATAACAAGGAGGTCTGTTTTCTAAGCTTTCTGGTTTCTCATGCTTGCTGATTCACTCAGTGTTGTTATGTGTATCTACCTGCCTCTGTATATGTAGTTTCATGAAATGGGAATATAGCCTGTATCTGCAGAGAAACATACTCCCTTAAAACTAAGGTAAAGTGATTTACTGAATAGTTTATGTAGAAAAAGAAATAGTGTCTTCAGGTACCAAATCAGCTAAGTCACTCCAGGTAAAATTAAATTGGTTTTGATGGCAGGTTATGTTACGCTTCACAAAAAAATGTAATTTCTCAAAGCAATCCTAAAAACCATTAACCTGGGCAGAGAATTGCCTTAGTTTTGTTCTAATATTAAAGACTTACTATATACTAGTGACTACACCAAATGAATTACCTGAATCTGTGAAGCAGTTTCTGTCACTAGCTTTGTTTTTGTGGCTGACTAGGAAATCAACCATGAGTCACATTGTGATTGAGGATGGGAAAGAGCTGTGCTAGGCAGCAGGCAAGGAAACCAGACCCTACACGGAATGATTGCCTCTGCCATTTCTCTCCATTCGTTATCTTACATCTTCCTATCCTGCTGGGATGACAGACAGTAGGAAAAGATTCAGTAGCCAAGAAGAAAAGACCACATGTTGGCTGGGGGAGGGGGGTAGCTCTACTGTCTTAAGTGCCTGTCTGGCAAGTGAAAGGACCCACTTTAGTCCCTCATACTGCTTGCTGTGCTGGCTCTGAAAGCCTGAGTGTACCTTGCCAGCCACTGAAACCAGGCGTGGTGGTGCACACCTGTAGTCCCAGGGCTGGGGCCACTGAGGCAGGAAGATCACTATGAGAATGAACTGCTAAGAAAAGCTAAGGTTGGGAGGCTCTAAACCAGGTCCTTTCTCAAGGGGATGCCTTTGAGAAACATGAAGTAATACGTGCAAAAGCTATGAAAAATTTCTGATTTGCTTGGGTTATTCAGATTCTGATTGTTTGGAGAACTTTCTTTAGTGATGAGAATAGTTTGCAGTTTTTTGTTTGTTTGTTTGTTTGTTTTTTGTTTTTAACAGAAATACATCATAAGCCATGCAATATGTGGAAACCAAAGTGTAGACATACTTTGAGCCACCATAAGCCCAGGACCAGGGAACAGACAGCCAAGTGCTGATGAGATGTAGAGTTGGTTGAGTTTTTGAAGAGATTGTTTATTGCCATTTTTGAGTTTCTAGATGAGAAATATGGCAACTCTGGGAGAGGCAACTTGTAGACAGGATTATCTTGCAGGAAGTGTAAGGTAATCGGCCTTTATTTTGCTTGAAAGAGGGTCTTGCTAGGTAGTTCATGCTGGCTCTGAACTTAGATAATAGATAATCCTCTGGCAGCCTCCTGAATGTTGGAATTACAGGCCTCCCCACCTAGCTACTTTGTTAGAAGAGAATGTCTTTTGGGTAACTTTCTGTCACACAAATGTAAAGGAATACTCTGAAGGGCCAGCATGATAGTTCAACAGATTAAGCACCTGCTTAGGCAAGCACAGGTTTGATCCCTGGTACCACATGCCATGCCAGCCCCACCCTGGGTGCACTGAGCCTGCTACTGAATCCAGGTGTGGTGGCACACACCCATAATCGTAGCACTGGGGAGACTGAAAACAGGATCACTGTGAGTGTGAGCTATGTAGGGAGACCTTGTACCAAATACACTTTTTAAAAAACGCTGAGCCTTTTCATAACATGTAGCTGTACTTGAAAGATGTTTGTGTGGTAACATTTTCCCCTATGTTAATGCTTTCCCAAGGAAGGAATCCTTTGTGGAGTTGGTACATGTGCACATTTTAATTCCTTTTCTCTCCCTTTTTTTTTTGGTATTTTTTAGGGAAGACTCTACAGGGTGTTGAGGGTCTCACTACTAGATTGGACTCGTGATCCACCTGTTTACAGCCCCCCCAGAGCTGGGATTACAGGAGCATGACTTCACACCCAGTCTCCATTGCTGTCTGTGTGCGGAATGGCAGGCGTAGGGATGAAACTCCTGGCCCCTGTGCCTGCTTGCAGGTGCTTTAATTTGCTGAGCTGTTTCACCAGCCCTTCCCAAGGAAGAACTATTGCTTAGTTTAAAAATAACCTGAGGGGCTGGCCAGATAGCTCAGCAGATTAAAGCGCTTGCTTAGGCAGGTGCACGACGGGATTCGATCCCCAGTGTGCCAGGCTGGCCCCGCCCTCTGGGTGCACTGAGAGGGTGACTGAGACTGGGTATGATGGTGTGTACTTGTAATCCCAGTGCTTGGGAGGCTAAAAACAGGAAGATCAGTACGAGTCTGATGTGTAGTGAAACCCTGTAGACCCTGTACTAAAAAAAAAAATTATAAAAACCGTGTAGTAAGGATATGATATGTATGTTCTTAGTAATAGAATAGCTGGAAATGCCTGAATGTCTGTCTTACCACTGTCCCAGTAAGTGTTTCCATTTTAACTGGTAGGTGTTTTCTTGATCACATTGTACAAAAATCTCATGAAGCCAGTACTTTTAGATTTGACTTTATAAAATCTGGTTTAATTCAAATCTGAGAGGGAGGGAGCACATTGTGAAAATACATAGGCATAGGAACTTCATCAATGCTAGACAATGTATTAGTTTACAGTATAACAGAATAACCACACATTTGAAGGCTCAAATTGAGTTCATCACTGTGATACAGTTTATGTTTGGCTCAAATGGCTGTTGAATGTCAAGTGTGCCGAGTTCCTCCAGAGCATCTGATGACTCCCTCATCCTTCGAGTTTCACCACAGTCTCAGAAGTAACCCAGTTGTCTCTGACTCTTGGCCTGCAGGATGTCACTGTTACCGGACAGAGACAGGCAGGGATCCTGGGGCCAGGCATTATTGCACAGAGGTCTGTCCAGAAGCCAGACTTAGGCTAAGAAGGCGTGCGGTCAGCACTTCCACAGTGGTCTAGCATTAACGGTCCAGGAAAGCATGCTAGGAAGCAGCGCCTAGTGATTAGGGTGCAGCAACTTAATTGTCACACGAACAGAAAAGGCAACACACAGCTTCACATTTCACCTGAAAGACTTACATTAACTGGGCCTGGTGTGCTGGCTTAACTTTCACATAGTGATTATTATAATTTAGACCCAGAAAAAAACAAAAACCAGTCTTTCCTTCACGTAAGTTTCATGTAGCATTAAAATTGTTAGGGGGTAATGACTAGGCCATGGAGGCAAAAATGTGTAATTCCTTTGTCAAAACAGAAAACATCCCTGTTTTGACTCCTGTCCAGTTTCAAAAAAAAACCAAAAAAAACATACACACACTTTTGTTATTGCACATCTTTCACAAAACTTATGTATGTATAATATACACATTTAAATATGCTACACATTAAAAGGCTATGGCACTTTATGGGATACATGTCTAACAAGTGTCATTACACCACAGATATTTGAGAGCTACAGAGAAACCCTCACACACTTAAATGTTACATTGTTGAATTAGCACACAGGTTTAAAGAATCCACAGACTGAGGCAAACATTTCTGCCTCAGAGTGTTTTGAGATGCCCAGGCCTTCAAGAAACTTAAGCACAAATGCCTGCAAGATAAGCCTTTCCTGGGAGTAGTAACGGCCCTATTAGAAAGTAAGTGTGGGTCAGTGAGTGGTTTTTAAAGAGCCATATAGAAAAGTTTTGGTTGTGGACTAGCATTACAGTCTTTTATTACAAAAAAGGCTGGCTAATGGGCTAAAGGTTTCACAAACCCAACGCTGCCTTTCTCTATGGCAGAAGACTTGCTGTCCCTCTGTTACGATGAGTCAGTCTTCAGGTAGTTTTTTGCGGTTTGGGGTTTTGTTTGTGTATGTGCCTTATTAGTCTTCAACATCATTGGAAATTAATGAACACTGTCAAGTGACGTTGCTCAGGCCGAGAGGTCCTGTTTTTACTTGGGACTGCTGTTGATCAGTTCACTGTGACAGGTGACCTCAGGGACTCCTGCCACTTTAGCTGAGGGGCCGGTGATGTACACACCCATAGAATCCCCTGGGCTTATAATTTGTTCCTCGGGGGAGGCTGAGGTTGTAAAATGGATTCTCTGCCTTGTAGAGGTTAATCTACTGGTTAAGAAATTTAAGAAAAAATTTTTATTAAGATTTGCCTGATGTAGGAAACTGCTTTTGTATGAAAAATACTGCTCAGGTTTGAAAGTAATTACCTGGCTGGCAGAGGGACTCAAGACTGTAAAGCACTTTCCAGCCCAGGAGCCTTACACAGGGGCTCCCATAGCTTATTTCTTCTGGTTACAGTGATGGTTCCTGTTTTGCACACCTTTACCAAGGTGTTCTAGAAGGATACATGTTAGTCCTTCTCGCTCTCAAAAAAGCCAGAGGATCTGAACTTTGTTTCAAAAGATTTGTTCTATCTTGAGCTTGGCCTTTTTTCTGTGACATAGGATGGTTTCTAGTATAGGCCAAAGGCCAAACAGAATGTAACAAAAACTAGTCTCTCATTCCATTTCTGTAAAGCAGTTACATGTTCTGCCTCTCATGGTTCCAGACTCACACAGCTTTGACCCCACTCACTAATAATATAAGTTTCAACTTTTGAGTAAGGTCTGAATACCTAGTGGTACTTAGCACAAAATACAATGCCAATAGAAGATGCTTAGTAGCTATTATTATATTTTCAAAATAACATCCCCTGTGAATAGATTCATAAACCTAAAGAGACTTACAACCTTAATCCTTCCAGATATGGTAGCACTCAGTTGGTGAGGGGTATTTCTCCCTCTGCAGTATCTGACACAAAACATCACGCTGCATGACTTTGGCAGCTCTGCTGATTCTCCTGACATCCTGCCCCGATCAATTACATTGGTAACTTAATGGAAACTAAGCTCTAATCCTTTTTCCTCAGAAATAGTGGTGTTTGATTGTTTCTGTAAACAGGTATAGGCAAGTGCCATGAGCTTGGTTTAGCTTGGGTTTTGCATAGCCTTCCTACTCTGCTTTCCAAGTCTTGTGCAGCTGTTCAGTTGCAGCAGCCTAATGGTATTTAGTCTTCAGGATCAACACTAATCATTAGTTCCTTTTTTGTGCAAAGAATCCTGTTCTGCTGCTATAGGGGTTGGGAATCCAGCTGACTAAGGCAGGATAACTGAGCAGGAAAGACCCAGGGCTGAGATTTGGCAGTTCGTTCCTGTGAGCACCTGCCTGTGTGACAGCTGGTGTGGAGCCCGCTGTCACCAGAAGAAGAAAACAGGTTTCCTTTGGCAATCAGTACAGTCTTAATCTTGAGAAGAATTAGGCTGCGCCTGCATGGGAACTAGCCTGGCTGCTGAAAGAGGAAACTGCCTTCACCTGGGCAGGGTCTGCACTGCTATCCTCAGTCTCCTGACATTCCTAACACCCTGGAGTGACAGTGTGCTGATCGACTTTCTCTTGGAATTCAGCCTAGACTTAAGTCCTAGGCTGTTTTAGATAAGGACCCCTTTGGCATACATCTTACCCCCACTGAGTTTGTGATCTTTCTTTTAATGTCCAACTGAAACAACACATGAAAGAACTAAGAAGCCCAGAATGCTAACTTGAGATCTCATCCAAAGGCAGAGATGTGCACAGACATGCAGCTGCAGGCCAGAAACGTCTCTTTCGTCCTCAAAACAGCCTGTCAGGCCAAGTACATGTCCCCTGCTGCCAGAGGGATAGTGCCTCATGATTCTGATCATTATCCTTCATGGATCCCTGGGGAGCTTGGGTCTGAGTGGACCCCACAGCTACAACTGGGGTTGTAACTGTGCTGAGCCAAGTGTTGCCTCACTAGTCCTGTCAAGGCCTGGGCTGCGGAATGTGGCTTCGGTAGGTGAAGGCTGTTTCTCCACTTCATTCGTATGGCATGGACTGTTTCACAAGATTACACAGGAACAAAATGGTGTTAATGTGTCTTTCCACACTAAAGGAGGCAGATAAGGTTTTTCCCTTCTTCAATTTCTTCCTGTACTTTATCACTGGAGGTTGCGATTTCTGCTTGTGCGGAGAAGACAGCACAGATGAAGGTGAGGACTGTGCCGCCGATGGCAGTATAAAAGGCCCAACCCAAAGAGCAGTCGCCTGGTTTGTAGGCAGATGCAGAGCGTCCACAGTAGTCCACAGCTTTCTGGCAGCCCCAGCCAGCAGGGTAGAGAATGAGACCAAGGATGAGAAACAGGCCTGTGGGACAGAAGAGAAAACAGGTCAAGGCCTCAGACATGTGGCCCCACAGCACCCAGTCCGATCTGCTGTAACTGCTGCTTGCAATGGGTAATAGCATCTGTTCCACCACAGAAAGTATGAGGGACCATTTTGTGCAGCTCTTCTGAGCTGAGCAAGAAATGCCACTTAGAAATATTTTCAGCCTCGACTACATATTGCAGTGTGACTCCATGAATGATGATTCTTGTGGGAATGCAGACTGTTCACACTGGGCTGCATGGCTGGGAACACTGCCATCTGTCTTTAAGGAAGAGGCTGGCAAACCAGAGTGCTCAGACCTAATTTGCTTGGTTTATTGGAACACTGTGCCCATTCCTTAGAGACTGATTTTGTGCTAGGCCAGCAGAACTGTGTAACTGCTACAAACCTTGTGGCCTACAAAACTCAAAATATTTACTATCTGGCTTTTTGTGCCCTGGCCCAAGAGAACTCTCACAGAATGGTAAGAATACAAGCTGGTTAATGAAAGACAAGTACCTCAACTTAACCTGACTGTCAGTGCTTCAAACACACCCAAGAGAAAGGTGTGCTAGCATTTGTGAACAACAGATTTCAAGCAGGTGTCTCTGCATTTGCAGATCTATTTAGAGACAAGTTACAAACTTCGTAACAGTTTTCTTCCAGATACCTTCAAGTCAATTCAGCCTTGAGTAGACGCTAGCAAGCCCTGCTGCTTCCGTTCTGCTGTTGCCCACTGCTGTGTCACAGCATCCTTCTGCTCACAGCCTGACTTCTGAAGAGCAGGGAACGCAGCAGTTAGGAGCTCTTTCCCCTGCCTGGTCTCAGGAGAGACAGCCAAGATTTGAATATGAGATTTCACGTGTAGGTGTTGCCAGTGAGTGTCCAGTCTGGCAGTGAACCCTTGTCTGCCTGAGCCTCAGCCTGGCCCTGGCCCCTCACCCAGCAGACCTGAAAGGAAAAGTGAGAGGGGCAGCCCCCAGCCCTGAATCTCGCCCAACCAAACAACAACAGAAGAGCTTTGTTAAAGGCCTTTACTTCACCTGCATAATGCATCAGAGAAAGATGCTTCTTTTCCTGCATAGCAGGAAAAAACTTTGCCTTAAAAAATGACAAGACTGCTAAATCATAACTCAAAACTCCTATTTTTTCTGATAACTTGAAGTAGAACTTCATCCTTACAAATCTTGGTTTGCAGCTCTTTTTCACCACTACTACTCCCATGGTTTCCAAGTCACTTAGCAACTTCCCCACCTACCAAACGTGAATAGAGTTGTGACACTGAAGTCTGAGGGAAGACTGGGGACAGCAGTGCAGGCCACAGATCAGAACTTTGATGGTCCTATTCATCTAAGATGGTTCTCTTGCCTACCTGGGCGAATTTGCATGAGTAGCCTTTGAGCCTGACTATCTCCACTTCTGCTGTCCCACTCAAGAGACTCCATGCCTGCTGCCTGCGGATGGACAGTCACAGTCACTGTCCAGAGATGGGAGGGAGCTGACTAGTGTGTGTGAAGCGGCAGGGGTGGGGTGGAAGGGAGTCTGTCCCACTTTAGAGTGAGCAGGTCCAGAGCCAGCAGTCTCGGGGCCTGGACTTGAGTCAAAAGCTAGAACCGTGCAGCAAGAGAGCTCACGTGAGGCAAGGACACGAACCAGCAACAGAGACTAAGTTACGTAGTGGTTCTCTCATCTAGGACCTGTGCCTTGGAGTTCAGTCAGGCTAGAATCCAGCATCTTTCCTCTGGGTGACCTCAGAAAAGCTTCTTACCTTTCTGCTTCCTCACCTGTATGTAAAGAGACACTAATCCCACAATGGTTGTGAATTTCAATGTCTAGAGTACTTTCTATGCTCATACCAAAATTGGAAAAAAAAAAAGCCCAAAAGCCTGATCACATTAAAGCGTTTCGCGGACTGTTCCCACTAATAAGCAATGGTGACTGAACCCAAGCCAGGTAAGAAGACCTCAGCCACGAAGTCCCAGCCCTGCCCTTCTCTCCCTTTCTTTTCCTTCTTTTTTTTTGCCGAACTGGGGATTGCACTCAGGTCCTTGCATTTGCCAGGCAAGCACTTATTCTACTGAGCTATTCCCATTCCCTTTCCCTTTATTTCAAGACAAATCTGCAGTCTTTCTGCCTCATCCTGAGTGGCTAGGATTATGGGGTTACCATCACATCCAGCACATCTGCTGGGGGAGAGGGTGTTGAAAGGGATAGTTTGGGGAAAAAAAGGCAACAGGCTCCAATTTAGCTCCACTGGAAAGACTCTGATGTTCTTCATCTGAACATGGAAGGGGTCGAAAATCACTTAATTCTAAGGCCTCTGGCAAGCCTTGGTTAATCCTGCTGGCATGCTACCCTGCTCTCCACACAGCCTCGCCTGGGCACAATGAGATCTATCCTGCCTCAAGATCTGAGTGGCTGCTCCATGGACCCCAAGGGCTCCATAGGGCCACTCAGCACACTTCCCTGCACAGGATTCTGCCCCTCTGTGGGGGCAGATGCTCATCAGACCGACCTGGAGCAAGGGTGCTGCACCTCCTTTTAAAGACCTAAGTGTTCATATATGGTAGTTTCAGGTTGGTTTTTTTTTGTTGTTGTTGTTTTGTTTTTGTTTTTTTGTTTTAGGGAAGGATCTACAGGGTGTTCAGAGTCTCACTACTAGATCAGACTCAAAGTGATCTGCCTAAAGTTTTTACAGCCTCCCAAGAGCTGGGATTACAGGTGTGCGCCACCACACCCAGTCTCAGTTGCTGTCTCAGTGTGCCCTGAGGGCAAGGCCAGCATGGCAGGCCCAAGGGTGGAACCCCTGGCCCCTGTACCTGCTTGCAGGCGCTTTAATCTGATGAGCTATTTGGCCAACCCTTCAATTAAATATTGATTGCATGTTTCATGTAATATGTGCTGCTTCAGTGTAAAACGAATGTAGTTTAATATGCTAGGAACAGAAGACAAAGCACAAGTTTGCTGTCCCATACTGGCCCTGCCACATGCTAAGCTCTGGCTGGTTGCAGAATATGGGAAATCGCCTGAATGTGGCTATTCTTCCATTAGGAAGTAAGCAGCTCCTTACTTTTAACAGCCTCAACCCAACAGCAGTGTGTGGAGCCCTGACAGGAATATGTCCCTCAGGCATTCCCTTCCCAAATGGTACAGGCACAGGCATGATTCTTCAGTCAGTGCAGGCCACCACAGAACCACAGACCACTACTGGCCTGTGAATGAGGATAGTACAGAGTCATGCTTGAGTGTCTAAAGCCTCAGTGTCAATGAGAGCCTCCTGCAGAGTCACACAGGATGGTGAGAAAAGGACTGGGGGCATCTGTGCCAGCAGGGTACAGGGTGGGGTACCGACATGCTGCCCTAGGCTGACTGGCTGGACTGACTGGAGGGGCCTCAGCACACTCCCCTAGTGGTGGCCTGTGCTCCCAGCATGCACTAGGTCATGCCTTACCATGCAGGGACTGTGCCATGAAGATTTCACAGAGATAACTGTGGGTCCTAGGTAAGGGAAATAATGGCCAGATGTGATACACACCTTTAATTCCAACCACTTGGGAGGCTGAGGCAGGATGGTGAAAGTTCAAGGCTAGTGTGGGCAGCTTATCAAAACTATCAACAGAAAAGGGCTGGTGATGTAGCAAAGTGGCAGAGCTCTTGGTAAATGTTTGAGGCCTTGGGTTCAGTCCCTAGGACTTATAATCTCTGGGTATTTAAATTCAGACCAAAGAATTCCAGATCTTGTAGGTCATATGTCCTCATGGGTGATGCTGCTTTCCCCTGCAGAGTCCTAGGGCAGGCAAGCAGAGCTGTTCATCAGAGCTTCAGGGCCAGGCACCAGTCCTCTCCACCACAGGGTGGAGGGCAGAGTGTGGGCCATGAGGGTCTGATTTCTTCTGCCTGCACCTTGACCTGCCTGACCAAGTTGTGCCTGTCCAACCAGGAGAGGGAAGAACTGCAGGAAGAAGGACATCAGTCAGCAGCCCAGGACAGTGGAACCACCATGGCAAAAAGCCCTGAGTATCTCGAGATGCTGTGCCAAGCTGTGCTGACAGTGTGCTATAAGGGGCCACTTACCCTTGGGGGACATAGGGGTAGATTAAAATTACTTTGTTTTTTGTTGGTAATATGCTGTAGACACCTTGCAAGAAGTTGGTGCAGCTGCTGTTACATTTTCCTAAGAGAAAAGCTGAAAATTAAGAACAAACCGGTGACGCACAATATACTGAACTCTTTCCCGTCCCATGACAGCATAGACATTGGCAAAGAAGGCTACAGTATAACCAAGAGGAAAAGTTTAAAAATGGGTGTCTGTTTTAGAGATAGGCGACCTCTCCAGCTTCACAAGTGGAGTGTAAGCTGCCATGTTTCCTTAGCACACGTGATCTGGAATGGGTAGGAAAGGAACTCGCAGGTGTTGACCCCAGGAAGCTGGGTTGCGGTTTGTATCCACAGTGAAGGGAAGAGCCCAGAGTAGCCTGGGGTTCTCCTTGTCTACTGCCTCACTGTATTCTTCCCATTGCCCCTGCACACCTAATCAAGGCCTGGTGGAGATCTGAACTTCTTTGGAATCAGCTTTGACTAAATTTTTCCTTTCCACCAAAATGAGTGACCTGCCACGGATTCTTGGGAAGGTCATGTATTTTCAGTGCACATCTGTGGACAGTAACAGGAGGATCTCCACATCCAGACCTTGCTACTAGAGGGAAGAATATTGTACTGGATGTCAGAATCAACTCTGTTCACTTCAATTCTAATCAGAAATACCTGCAACAGTAGTTCTCCTTACTACATCTTTTTTTAACCACTAAATTTCTGAAACAGAGCCTGGAGGTGGTATATCCTTGTGAAAAGGTAGCATTTTCGTGACCTTACAGGACAGTTCCTACCCTCTCACTAACAGCCTCCTGGCCCAGTCAGAAGACACCCGTGCATGACTCAGCCTTACTGGTGAATAAGACAAAGGAAATGAAACTGGTGTTTCACCATGTGGAGTACCCTTCAGACCTCAGGCTGCAGATATCCCGATAACCTCCCAGCTTCACTAACACTGGGCGCGGGCTCTGCATGTCTCCTCTCTGCTCTGCTACCTGAGTTCCTCAGCCAGCATAGGAATTATCCCTGTCTCCCTGGGGAACCTATGCATGTGGTCTGGGTGTACCTCAGGCAGGGAGCTATGCCCTGTCATTGCATCCCCAGTGCCTATGGTATGGAGGGCATGAAAGCCAAAACACTATGAAAAACAGATGTAGTCCTTCCTGGTTCTTCACAGTATTCAGTGCCGACTGGGAAAAGACCACCATAAAATTATAACTGAGCTAATTCCTTCCTGCTGTCCTTGAACCAGAGTATATGCTCTCACAGAACTTCTCATCAACCTTAGGTGGAAAGAAAAAATGGCTTTATGGCCTCGGGCGGTACAAAGTCTGGAATGGCAGTGAGCAGCATGTTCCTGGGGGTGAAGATGAGCAACTCAGGCTCCAGGGGTGTGGGTACCAGGAAGAGCCAAGTCTGAGCCAAGGCTCTGTGGTCTATGAGGAAGGGGAGTGCCCTGGCTGCCTCATAGCTATCCTTGGCCTCCCCATAGCCTGTCACACATCTGCTACACTACTTGTTGCCAAGCACCTCTGTTGATCACCAGTGTATACAGATGAGGCCATGTGCCCTGCCTACAAGCGAGGTCGCCAGGCCACTCCTGCTGTACCCAGTAACTAAGCAGGCTAGTCCTGAGCATCACAGCCCTGCTTCCTCTTCGGACAAGTCCAGGTTAAAACCTTACACACTGATGAGTTCTTTGTTTGCAAAGGAAAGTTTTAAAGGTCAAGAACAAAAGACGGGCATCTGTTAATGCTCCCTGCAATGTGGGGAGGAGCCACAGTGAGGCCCGGCATTGGCCATGCTTGCCACTGTTAGCATGCTATGTAATCACCAGCTTAGACCTGAGCTAGGTGACAACAGAGGACTTTCTGCAGCCTTTTGTGTCCCAGCGGCCTGGACTGATGTCTGATATGTAATAAACATGTAGTAAATATTTGTTGATGGATAGATGAAGGGAAAACTAGAGTGATATGATTACGTGTTTAAGTGAAGCCATTGTGGGAAGTTCTTGTCATGTGTTTGAAATGACTGTAGGAAGAGCTTCAGTCAATAAAATGAATCCCAGGGGTGGACAGTTTGGGGCAAATGAAAAGTAACCACTGTGTTACTGAACTGAAATGGTTACCAGGTCCAAACCATGACCTGGCTTTTTGCTTCACTGCCTGCATCAAAACCTTCCGGGCCCAGAAGTGGCTCTTTGTTGGGAGGCACTCGTGAAAGGTGGAGAGCCACTCAGCCTAGCAGCCTTTCAAGTAGCTGGAGACCCACTTCCCCTTAGCAGCAGAGCTCTGAAATGGTTTCCAACCTGGCTGCAGGAGAAGCACGGAGCACCAGGTTGGGCAGGGAGATGCTGGAGATGTGCAGGAAAAGAGTAGGCACAAAGGAATGTGCAGAAGTGGAGGCAGCCCGAGCTCAGAGAATAGGAAGACCATGGTGGGCACAGGAAAAGGCCCCTTTTCACTGTGGCCCCAGGACAGCTCAGAGCCACCTGAGCAGAGGGCACCTCTGGGTCTGGGCTGCCTCTCTCATAAGTGCAGAGTGCTAGGCACCGTGCTGGCCTTTAGTTAGCGCTGACCTACATGGCTGAAGCCCTCTGAGTGTCACTAATAGCCGTGGGGCTGCAACCTTTTCTCTCTCAGTGCCCCTAGGCAGTCTGCCAGGTGCCATATAGACTGCGGGAAGGACGCCCTGCGTGGAGCCACATCAGCTCCCCTCTACTAAGTGGCCACTGAGGTTTTCTCATGGCAGAGCACATGGCGTAGACTGTGCCCCTGGTGTTCAGGGAATGACCATCACAAGACAGGGCTCAAGCAAGGTCCCTATGCTATCTTAGAAGAGACATGACAATTTACGGGGAACTTTGTGGCTGAAATTTTTAAATACAAAGTATGATTGTGATCAGCCAGCTATTGGGAGGTCCATCTTTTTTTTATTGCTAAAATAAAAGACATTGAAAATAACCATTATTTATTTTCATTTCAGTAAGAGTTTATAGTCTAGGGATTGAATCCAGGGCCTTCAAATTGAGCTTCATTTTCAGCCCTTTTTATTTTGAGACTGTCTTGCTAAGATGCCTAGATGCAATTCAAATCTGTGGTCCTCCTGCATCAGGCTCCCAGAGTGCTGGATTATAATTCAGAATAACCTATCAAAGTAAATTAAGTGCAGTAAGTAGTACACCAAAAGATACTTTTTAATTACTTATTGTGTTATGAAATTTTGCAGAGAGTAAGTGAGCTTTTTTGCCTTCTGAGGTTTCTGGATATGTAATGATTTAGCATTATTATATTAAATCCTACAGCAAACCTATTGCCACCTTTTTAACACTGAACCACTGAGGTTGGCTTCTACCACTCTGAATACATAATCACTCTGCATTTTGATTTGAAATTAGGGTTGTGGCCATATTTGTGTCGATTCCAAAGCTGTATTAATATTGGCCTCATTTTCTTACTATGTGTAGTTTTAGGTGTAGCCTGTGTGGAGGACAGTCTTCTAAGAGAATTATTGCCATTCTACTCATAAAGCTCCTGGGAATCCACATATAATAAGTGGACTTCAGTGACTGATACAGTGCAGGTCTACGAGGAGGCGCAGTTCTTTCCACGGTGGCTTCCCAGGTTAGGAGAGCATCATACGTGACTTACGCTCCTCAGAGTCCTGAAGTGCTCATGTAAGTATTCAGGGCCATGCTTCATGATTACTTGTTAATATAATTTGAACATAGATCACCCTGGGCTTCCTGATACTTTGTTAACAATTAAGTGGTTACCATAGCAAGCTGCTTTCCACATTTTATTTTGCATACCAATTACTATATCTGACTTTTAAGAGCATTTGCAATTTTCTTTTAGACCTTACAACTTTCTTTAAAACTTATCCTATGTTTTAGATTTAGCTAAATTAGTGCCTGCTTGATTTATTGTCCTTTAGGTAACAGGTTTTAATAGAGCTAAGTTCTTTGTTCCTTTAACATGATCTTCTGAACCTCTCTAGGCTATCATTTATGAAATGATGGCTCTAACATAGCTAGGAAGCAAAAATGCAGGAAATTCAGGCCAGAGTCTACAAATCTTTGCATGAGGTAGGCATCCCATAGTAGCCCCTTAAATTGGCATTTAAATATGGCCTGACCTTGGTACATTTGTTACTTTTTACCAAGAAGTTACACAAAATTGATGAATTAGTATGTGCTACTAATTAGAACTCCATCCATGGAATTCTTAAGTCTATTCAGACCATGGGCTGCTGACCTGACTTCAGGTGGAGGCTCTGTCTGTATAGAGAAATCCAGAGCTCCAGTCCTGGATTAGGTGAGTGGCTGCCTCCAGTCCCTGGCTCTCCTTGAGATGGAAAGACAGGTACCCTCACTCTACTCTGAGGCTTTTCCGAGTTTGGGCAACCAGGGTCACACACAACCTTCTCAGAGAAAACTAGGTGAACTTTTCAGGTATAAAACTATGGAGTGGGGTCTCCTTCCTCTCTAAACCCTTGTCTTCATTTTTCCCCTCTTCAGTGGCCAATCTGGTCTCCGTGCTGGGAGGAAATGGATGGGGAAAAGATGAGTGCACACAGAGCTGGCACTAGGTTGGGCTGTGATCATTACCTTAATGCTCACAGTTATTTTTCATCTTGTGAATAAAAGCAATGAAAAGACTAATCCTCGAGAGTGACCCTGCTGTGTTTTTGCAGACCCATTCATATTTTAGCACATAGATTTATGAAAAAAAGCAATTCTGTAAGTGGCAATGAAAAAACCTGCCCTTAGTCTTCCAAGATCTATCTCTTCTGCCTCTTGTTTAATCCTGTCTTCCTTTACCATGGCCATTTCTCTCACTTCCAAGAAAGCTGAGCCTCAGCCACCCCTAGAAGAGCAGGTCCCATGCCCACAACATCGCTTCAACCCTGCAAAGGCAGAATTCAGCCCACTGCTAGGGCAGCTGGCTGAGGTGAGGTGATCCTCTTGGACCCATGCAGACAGATAGAGGCCTACAGGGAGTAGCCACTATGAGAGCCAACAAGATGGGGAGGAGCAACATGAGGGAGGGCTGGGGGATTGCAGGCAGCCAGCCAGGCCCTATGGCAAACCCAGGGAGCCGGTCCCAGCCAGCCAGAGTGACTGAATCATCTAAGTGCACTCTAATGGCACTGTCCCAAGCCTGAGTCCCTGGGGAGTTCACAGAAGGAGAGCACCCTACAAGCATTTCCAGAAACAAATTGCTTGATGTTGTCATGGAAAACCTGGATCTTTGCATTCTACAGTTTCACTGTGGATGACATCCAGGTCACAACCTAAGGAAGACAGCTGGCAAAAACAGCCTTGCTGGCTGATTACCCAGCTTTTGTAATGAATCCCAGTGGGATACAGACTCATGTGCAATTCTGGCTCTGCCAAGTCCTAAACTGAGCAAAGACTGGTCAGCTTGTGGTTTATGTTTCCAGAGAAGTCTGAGAAGCCACCTGCAATCAAGACTCTACTAGAGAAGCTGCTCTAGAAAGAAAACGGATGAAAAGTATGTGCCAGGGCTCAGAAGGGAGGATGAAATTCGTTTTCCTGTTGATGAGGCTATCTTTTAGATTGTTTTAAAAAAAAAAAAAATACAAGGACACACCTGGTCATGAGGGCATGATATGAAGAGCACAAAGACAAATCTAAATGCTACAAACAGTAGCTCTGCTCTATAGAGTGAACAATTCTGGGACATAAAAAGTACAATGCAACTTTGTAGAAATACTTTATGTATTTGATACAGAGTCTTACTACACAGCTCAGTCTCAGAGTGATCCTCCTGTTTTCAGCCTCCCCAGTGCTGGGATTACAGGCAGTGCCACGGTGCCCAGTCTTGGTGGCTGTCTGAGCACACCCAGGGGCGGTTCCAACATGGCATGTGGTGCCAGGGATTGAACCCGAGACCCTATACTTGCTTAAGCAGGTGCTTAGCCCACTGAGCTATCTTACCAGCCCTAGACATACTTTAATAGCTATCTTATAGCTGTTACTAATTACTGTATGGCAAACACTACGCTTAAGCCTCGTGTGCTATCATGGTTTAGACCTAACCCCTGCACCAATTCTCACAGTCAGTGGGGCTGGCTGAAGGGGCAGTCACTGGCATGTGACCTGCAAAGGTGCATTGTCCTCTCCAGCTCCTGCCTTCTCTTTCTGTCTCCTGGCTGACAGGGACAAACAGCTTTCCCTGCTGCCACTGTGCCCTGTGGACTCTGCCTTGGAGCCCACAGACCATGGGCTAAGCCCACTAAACTGTGAGACAAAATAAGCCCATCCTCCTTTAAGTTGTGAGTGTTGGATATTTTGTTCCAGCAATTGGAAAGCTGATTAATACAATATCTAATCTTCAAAATAATTCTGAGGTATGTAGTAGTAGTAGTAGCAGTAGTAGTTGTATGTCCATTTTATAAGTGAGAAAAGTGAAGCTAGTACTTCACAGCCATTTTAAAGGGAGGGCTGAACTTTGAGTTCCTGTTGAGAATGAATGCTGAAAGCCATGGCCCATGTTTAAGAAAACACTTTTGGAAGCACATCTTGGTGGTCACCCTGAGGCAAGCTCTTAACTACAGGCCCACTCTGCTATAGGTTAACTGATAGTAAATGTTTAAAGTATATAGGTGAGGATTTCCATTGTAATGGCAGACTTCTTCATACCCAGCTTCTAAAATGAAAACATCAAGATTTAAGTGATTTATTTTTTTATAGATGATGAGGGCTATGTAAATTGTTGCCTACTTAAAATGATAAATAGCAAAGAATATGTTTACAGTATCATTTTACATTCACCTGTATGTTACAAATACATCCCTTTGCCAAGATGCAGCTTACAAGAATGAAGTCAGCCCAGCAGTGTCCCTCTGAGGAATCTTGCACTATTCTGGCAGTAATAGCCTTCTGGGGGGGGGGGGGGGAGAAAGCTCCATGGCACAAGTGCCTCCCTGGCAAGTGCAAGGTTGTGAGTTTGAACCCCAGTCCCAGAAAACAAAATAAATAAATAAATAATAGCCTTCTAACTGTCTGTTTCAGCACTGAATAGATGGCGAGGGAGAGCAGAGTGGTGTGCATAGCTCCAAGTCCTTGGCCAGCTAGGTGCTGCTGCAGCCCAGAGAAAAAGCAGGTCAGCTGTGTGCTCTTGGCAGAGTCATTTCCTCAGCTTCCTACCTAGGAGGAGGGCTGCTGTTCACATTGCTTTAGCTGCCCAGCATAGACTTCTGCAAGGGAGGAGGAGCTTGTGGCAGTTTTATCCCCAGAGCACATGACAGATGTCAGGTCAGTCTTTCTCAGGATTTCTTTGCTATTGATGCTTAGAACTTTTAAGAGGCTGCAAATCAGGGGTTTCTTTAGAAAACTCAAGACTTTTGGAAGAGAAAGACCTGACAGAGTAGCCCCAGGCATGTTCTTACTTCCTTCTCCTCAGTTCTTTTTCCTAGGGGCATTATGCAGGGAGAAAAGATAGGAAAACTGAGCAGAGTGTGTGAATAGCCAAGATACTTGCATCCAATCTGCACAGAAATGAATGGCCTTGACACTTCATGTAAACAGGAAACTACACAAAAAGATCAGTCAGACCCACATCCTTGGAGATGGGATTCACTGGCCCAAACCTTATTAAGAACTGTATGTGAAGAGTCTTCAGAACTACAGAACTAAAGGATGCTTATGTTTCTCAGTGACTACAAGACACATTTGGTGTTGGGACCTAGCCTGCTCCATGGCCTGCTGTAACTGGCCACGAGCTTGCTAGAGGGCAGATCCTCATTACAGGCCTTTCTAGGAGAGCAAGGCATAACCCTGGAAAAGAAATGCAGAGGATGTTGGAGTTCAGTCCAGCCAGGGAAAGCTAAGTCCTCCTGGCTCATCAACCAGGGCTCTGCAGTAGGGCGAATACACTGTTCTGGCTCCAGTTAGCAACATTTTTTTCTTGGCTTTTCAAAAGCCACAGGTAACACACCACAGAAATTTTCAGATAGCCACCTGAGGCACTGTTTCTAAGGAAAATAAAGTAGGAATGTTTCTTTGAAAAGAAAAAGATGAACCAGTACTGAAACCCTTATTTAACATTTGTAGAAGGTAAAATGCAGAGCTTAAGGACATGTACCTTGGGTTTCTGAAGCAAATAAAAGGGGACAATAAGCTTCGTAGAAGCAGAAATCTAAGACAAAAAAAAAACTAAGGTAAAGTCTTAGTTTCTAGTCTGCCTATTGTTCAGAAGATGGAATGCAGATGTGCAGGGGTTACATTTATCTTAAGTGGAACTGCTAGTTTGTGGCAACTGAAAAGCGAACCCTGGCCTCCCAGATTCCATGAATGCTTATGACTGACTGCCTAGGTCATTCATGGTATGGCTGATCCTGGTGGAGAAAGAAAAAAGATCCCAGATTTGTTGCTTTGGGATGGAGAGGTCAAGAGGGGCTCTGGTGTCTGAGGGAGTACATGGCCCATGAGAGCAAAGGAGAGTGAGAAGCAGAGCAGGTCCTCGGTCGTCCTTCTGGGCCCAATCTCCCCTGCCCACCCCAGTCCTTCACTCAAACACATACCAGCCGCAGGCCCCTAAGATTAGAGGAACAGAAAACTTTATCTTATCAGCTGTTGGGGGGAAAAAACTGGTCATTTGATCTGTTTATGCAGAAGGCAGCCCTGTTGAGCTCAAGCACTTGCTTCCAGGGAGAGGAGAACTCATTCATCTGGAGTCTGTTTCCTTCAAGCCCAGAGCTGTTCTTTTCTTCACTGGTGTACCCTAACCCCTCCCCTAGGCTCTGTGCTCCCATCCTCTGAGCACAGAGGAGCCACCTTCTCTTAGTTGGATTCCAGTTCCTCTTGTTAGGCTTCAACACCTTGATTTAGTGAAAAGTGAATACTTTTCCCCCTTCAGAAATGAAACCAATAGTCCTTTCTACTTTCTGGGGATGTCAACTAACTCAGTGCAGGACAGATTGCTATTCTCTGGATTTATATCCACATTTTAACCCTCAAGAGAATCCTAGGAAAGTAGGGAGTGGGGAGCATATCTCTTCCTGCAGGTCACAGCCTGTTTTCTGGGATCACCATCGAGAGGTCTTGCCACTGCTGTCTAACAAGCTCATTAGTGAGAAGTTCCCAGAAAGTGGAAGAGTAGCTTGCATTTTCTATGCATGCACAGAACATTCTGGCAGGCTCCAGAAGATACAATTTAGATAGAGCATCATTAAACAGAGCAGCTGATAGTAATTCCTCCCCAGCCTCTCTTCCGGGCCAAAGCTGAACTCAGGGGGCAAGGGTGGGGCTCTCTGCTCCCGCTGAGCCATCATCCCATCTCAGCAGCTTCTGGCTGCAGGCTCTCACAGGGATGTGTCCACTTAAAAGTGTGCTTTAAGCTAGGGGTAAGTGAAAGGGGGGAAATGGGCGAAAGGAAGACAGGAGAGAGTGAGAGTGAGTGGAGAAGGGTGAGATGGGGTCTTTACACTGAAAACGGAAAAGGGACCCACGTGGCAGACCACAGACTCCAGCTCCCTGGAGCCCTCCTCCCGGCACCCTCCCTGTTTCCACTTACCGGCGATTCCCTGCAGGAGCCCGCACACGTTGAAGATGCTCTTCTTCATAATGCTCTGCACACACATGGTGAACACGGACACCAAGGCCACCACGCAGAGGATGAGGATTCCCATAGCCAGGAAGATTGCGGTGGCCTGCCAGAAACCACTGGCGATCTCGCCGAAGCTCTCGGCATAGGGCCCGCAGAGCGTGTCTCGCGGGACATGCTGCAAGCCCGGGTTTCGGATGCAGCGTGCATAGATGCCCAGTGTGGGGTGTGGGAGTTCAGGTCCCCCCGCTACTGTCGGCTCAGTCCCAACGTCACCACGGCCCTTGGCCTTCCCTATCAGCCAGTCTGCGCTCATAAAGGCAATGAGCTCCGCAAAGGCCACCACAATACTTAGGAGGGTCCAGAGCATAGAGCGGCAGGTGACAATGACATGACACATATTGAAGTTCAAGGCAGGAGTCCAGGGGTTAATCAAAACAGCCGGCCGGTGGAGCTGAAGGCGGCGCTGGTGCCCTGGGAAGGAAGTTCAGACACGGTCATTCACTCCCGAAGCCAGCGGCAGCAGCACAGTCTCGAGCGGGCGGCATGGGTGTCGTGACAACTGTTCCTAGCCCGGCGATAGGGCCACAGTGGCTCACCTAGGGCAAAGGAGAAAGAGGGGTGTGAGCGCTGGCCAGTCGGGTCCCACCCACGGCCCGGCCCCGCCCACAGCCCACCCCTCCGTGCATGGCCCCGGCCACCCCTTGTCTCCGCCTTCTATCCAGCGCGTGGGTCCAGCCAGCGCGCGGGGCAGTTGGCGGGCTGGAGTAATTTTCCCCTTCCCCCTGACCACACGCTGGGAACACAGCGAGGCCGGCCGGAGGTATTGTGGCTGGGGGCCCAGCGCCCACCCTACAAGGGGCGGCACCTCTGCCCCGCTAACTGATTAGAAAAGGCAGCAGGGGGCGGGGGGGGGGGGGTAGGGTGGACCTCAGCAAGAGGTTCTGCAAAACTTGTTCCAGAAGCTTTTGCTCAACAGTGGAGAGGAACAATATCTAGCTTTTACTGCTGGAAATGGAATCACTAGCATATCTCTATGGAGTGTGTACTTTCTTGGTGAGACATGTAGCAGGAAACACTCCAGTGAAAATAAACACTGCTCCCTACACTTTTCATCCATTTCTTAAGTTACCTTAGACAAAATAATTTATATTAATTAAAACTCAAAAAAGTGCAAACACCTCAACTCCTAGTCGGGTGTTGTGGCACATACCAATAATCCCAGCATTCCAGAGGGTGAGAGTTCAAGGTTAGCCTGAACTACACAGTAAGATCCTGTCTCAAAAAAAAAAAAACTGAGCTTCTGATTTGGGAACATTATCCAAAACAAGCCTTAAAGATCATTAACAATGCAAGTATCATTACAGCTGAGTGACATAGCAGACGCTGGCCTTGAGGAATGTGTCCCCTGAATTGTCCCAATTCATCACATGTGCCTTTGACCTAGCTTCATTTCCCCCAGGTCTGTAACTCAACATACCCATTGTTTCTGGTTTCACAGAGGCTCAATTCTATTCCCTGGACAAATGACCTCATTACCAGAGGACTCTGCCCCAGTAGTTCAGCCCCTTTCAGCAGAGCCTAAGCCCTGAGCCTGGGGCTGCCAATGCAGCTCGGTGGCCCACTTCTGCCTCCTCCCACAGTCAGCTCCCTGGACACGTGGCCCTGCTCACAGTGATCTGCTATTCCTAACTAAGCTCAGGTCAGCTGCATGCAGACTAGTAAGAACCCGGTGAGACTGGAAGCACATAACCTGAAGCCACTGTCCAAGCTTCAGGTGCCTGTTCCTCAGCATGTATCAGTGTTCTGCCTGCTGGCCAGCACCCACATGAGCATTGACTCTGCTGTCTCATAGGAGATGTGTTTAAAACCCCTCACATCCCTGTTATTACACAAGTTGCTATGGGAGCACAAACCTGGAAATATGGCACTTGGTTATCATGCTGTGTATTAAATGGCTGTGCTGAGAACTGGGTGAGAGCAAGGTAGGGTGTCACACTGAGTTCTGGAGTTCTTGCTCCACTACTTGGCCATGGTATGTGTAACTTTTCAGAGCTTCATCTGCCACCAACATGGAGCTCTATCTCAAAAGAGGGCTACAAAGAGTAAAGTGGCATAGTGACCACTCAGAAAGACCCCTTTCCTTAACAGTGTTTCCCTTGACATTAATAACAGTGATCAGGTGAAAATGGGAACAATGCAGATCAGAGACCTGGCCACTGCACACAGAGAGGCTACTTGGGGTGGACAATGAGTGTCCCTCCTATTTAAGTTTCCCTAGTGGGTTTCACAGGCAAGCTTTTCTGTTTCTCCATTAATTCACTTGCCAAGCTCAACTGGTTAAAATAGATAGCGCTAAGCTAAAACATATACCCTACTGACACTCCCTCCTTTTCTCATTTCCCAAACATTACTCAAAAGAAAAAGCCTTTTGAAAAAATGGTCCCAATATCAAAGAGCTTCTGAGAAGGTAGTTTGTATTGAAAATCATCATTCTGTATGAGAATAAGAGTATGAGGCTCCCTGTGGGCCTGAGAGGCCATATTTGCCCATAGGCTTGTGAACATGTGAACCAACAGGTACAAACCCAGCCTTTTAGGAGACTCCTACAAAGCCTCCCCATTGATTAGAAAGCCAATTTGCTATTATGTCCAGTCCAGCTCCATACCCATCTCTACCCCTCTTCTATTTAACGACAATTTGTCACCATGCATATTGGTCCCCTTGTTCAACTGCAGGACTCTGTCATAACCTCAGGTGATTTCAATCTTACACACCTGTGCCATTATCAACTGGCCTGGCCAGCAAGCTCTGCTCAGAGCAGGAGTAGAATCATAAGTCAGGAATGAAATCAGCTTTCAACTTCCAAAGAGAAAATCTCTGAATGTTCAGAAGCAGGGAAGATGGGGCGCTCAGGCGCAGCAGGTTGGTCCATGCAAAGTTAGGGTAGTGTTATTTAAGGGCTCACATGCTTAAGCTCAGAAAGTAGAGTACCTTCTCCACCGAAAACATTTCCTTCCAAATTCTCACTTCTACACCAGAAGGGCTGGGATGAGGCCTCCCTCCATTTCTCAGTTTGAATTGGAAGATAAGATGCGTTGGTGGCGCATGCCTGTAATCCCAGCACTTGGGAGGCTGAGGCAGGAGGATTGGTGTGAGTTCGAGACCAGCCTGGGCTACAAAAGTGAGCTCAAGGCCGGCCTGAACTGCACATCGAGACCCTGTCTCAAAAAGACAAAAAAAAAAAAAAGATGCTTTGGTCTCTCTGGCATGCCTACTAACTACTACAGTCAGAGTCATCCATGACACACAAGGGCAAATGACTAACACTGAAGCTGCTTAGGGCTAGGGCAGCTTTGCCTCGCAAAGTTATCAATGTGGTGGAACAAGAAAAAATCTAGAAACAGCAGTGACATCTATAGCATGACTTATCAGGCATGTACCTGCTGACACAGCATCCCCATCTTTAGCATAGAACCCTGGTAACTGCAGGATAGTGGGCCAGTGTTCTTCAGCAGCTCACTGTATGCCAAGTCACCACTGCCATCTCATATAGCAGTCACTAAATGCATGCCACTCTAGGACATCTGGCCTTGCCATCACATCTCTGATGACTGTGGGTAACCTGGCCAACTGTCTGACTTGCTGCAAATAATGCTATGATTGCCACAAAAGTCCACAAAGTAAACCCTTTTAGCAAATAATTTTTTTAAAAAGGACAAGTAATAGTCATGCAGAAAACTATAGTAAGACCATAGTGAACACAGAGAGGAAGCAGCCAAGTGTAAGAGGTTGGTCTGCAGCAGTGGACACACTGCCTACTTCACAAAGCCCCAAAGCAAAATCGGGAAGGTACCAGCAGAGCTAAATTGAGTCTATTGCTCAGATTGCAGGGTTGCCTCTTTGGCAGCTTCTTGGTATCAGTCAGAAGGAGAAATGTGCATGTGAAGCCAAAGCCAGGCAGGGCTAAAGGTGAGACTACCAGGACAGAATCGGGCAGAGGGTATCTCCACCTAGAAGGCTGAGGAACTCTGGTCACAGCTGAGCACACAGTCACACTCTCCAGTGGGGAGCAGCAGCACACTTCCTGGGAAAGGAATATGGGGAATTGTTTTGAAGAAGACCACCTTGATTACTTGCCTTGGTTCTGGTTTCTCACTCCATTGTGAAAATTTCCAACACAGACACAAGCTGACAATAGACACTGAGCATCCATACAGCCAACACCCAGGCTCAACATTTGTTAATATCTCCCCAATTCTGACTCACTCGCCCACAGAATAAAAGTATTTTTTTTCTGAACCACTTGAAAGTGAGTCACACATGCCTTAATACTTCATCCCTAAATACATTAGCATACACATTCTAAAATTAAGGATATTTTCCTGCATAGTCACAGTAAGATTACTATACCTGAGAAAAGTGACAATAATACTTTTACTAATATATTCTCATACTCAGATTTCCCTACCCCACCCCACTTTTACAGTAATTTCTTCTTAGAACCATGACTTAGTCAAGACTCAGGCATTATATTTGGCTAGCTTAGGACAATTAACAGTCTTTCCTCTCTAGCCTGCCTCCCCTTCCTCATGTTGTCAACTGTTTGGAGATACTAGATGAGTTATTTTACAGAATAGCAACTGGACTTGCCTATTTCCTCATGGTGTCATACTTCTCCCTCTGGTCTGTTTCACAGAAATAGGGAGTTAATGGCCAGCAAAATGGGGAGCAAAAGGCCAGCCCAGATTCAGCTTATGCACTTCCAGTGAGAAGCTGCTGCAGGTGATGTTGTGGAATTCTCTCTTCATCTCTGGAGGAACGCTACTAGGAATACACCTGAGAATCAGAATACTTTTATGCATGTGCATGTGTATGTGTGTGTGCATGTGTTTGCATGTACGTGTGTGCAAATGTATGCATAGAAATAACTCCATGGTCAAGGTTCTCTTCAGGCCAGAACAATCATGATCTGTGGGAGCAGAGGCTGGTCATGGCAGCAGCTCTTCTGACAACTCCCTGGGGATTCTGATGCCCGTGGTGAGGATCTCTGTTCTGAGCTGCCATCCTAGAAACTAGAGTGGAATCTCCTCAGATATGTGTGCTGTATTTCTTTGAATGGAGCTGTTTTATATATAACTTGGAAAAACACAAAAAGATCTAAAACATCTACACAGCTGGGAGGGAGCTACAGCCTCAAATAGATGTACCTTCTCCCTTCAAAATTTGCTTGAGCCAAGAGAACTAGATTATAGATAAAAAAGCTTTTGTGTAACCAGGAAGGTCACAATTTAACAGCAGCCTCAAGTGCTTGCCGCACTCTCAACTCCAGCCATGGGAGCTGAGATGCACATGACTCAGCTCTAGCTAAGGCAGTCCTTCGTGAGCTCCTTAGTGAAGGACTTCTCAAACTAGAGTCAGAGCACAGAGCTGAAGTAAGGCTTACTGGAAAGACTAAGGGTGGAGATGCCCCAATTGTTTATGAAGATGCATAAACAGGACCAATCAACATCATAAAACACACTGACTACAGAAGAGATAGGATTAGTTGAAGAGAAAGGGACAAATGCATTACTGTGTGTTACTCTGAGTTATAGTCTCACCACACTCAACACTTTCTGCTTCTCCTATAGTTCTGCCTTAGCATCTGTGATAAACCCCTCTCCTCTGTAGATCTCTGCATCTGCTGAGAAGACTCTGAAGCTATGGTTCTCAATTGGGGTGATTCTGCCCCTACCCTGCACAGCACAGGAACAGATACCAGGCAGTGTCAGGAGGCACCTGGAGAGGGCTATTATAATTCATGGGCAAGGATGCTGTGAACCCCAGTGATGCCTAGGATAGCTCCAGCTGAAGAATTGTCCACCCAGGATATAGGAATCTTCTAGGAAGCCCTGCCTCTGGGCCTGCACTGAGCAATTCCTTTGTGTCAGATATCCTAGTAAGGCTGTTGTATCCCTAAGCTTGTGCCACCAATCCAGGAAAAGAAGAAAGATGTCATAAAGTTGGCCCGAGGAGAAACCTCAACCACTTGTCCAATTCTGTCTTTTTGTTAATTTTAGGGAAGGGTCTACAGGGTATTCAGGGTCTCACTACTAGATTGGACTTGTAGTGATCCGCCTGTTCACAGCCTTCCAAGAGCTGGCATTACAGGTATGTACCACCATGCCCAGTCTCAATTGTCATCTCAGTGGGCCCCAGGGGTGGAGTGGCAAGGCAGGCCTGGAAATCAAACCCCTGGCCCCTGAAACTGCTTGCAGGGGCTTTAATCTGCTGAGCTATTTGGCCGGCCCTCCAACTCTGTCTTCTAAGTGGCCTATACATTCAGATTTCTAAAGTCCACTTATATATTTTCTTTTTACTCCCCTTCTATAAATGTCTTCATCTAGAGCTCTTTTTTATGCACCTGTCCTTCCAGAAGAGTGATTTTCAACTTTTCTAATGCCATGACCCTGCGATACAGTTCATCATGTTGCTGTGACCCCAAACCAAAAAATAATTTTGGTGGCTACTTCAGAACTATAATTTTGCTACAGTTATGATTTGGAATGGCTTAGGTGACCCCTGTGTTTTGGTCATTCGACCCCCACCGAAGTCTCGACCCACAGGTTGGGAACCACTGTTCTAGAAGTCACTGTCACACAGGACTGAACACACCAACTTCCAGAAAGATACCAAGGCCAGTTTTGCCAGGGCATCATGCTGTGCCTGAGCCTGTACACACTATATGTCAAGAGCTTTCCTGGTTTGTTTAAATGAAATGAAAAATCTGTGTCTCACAAGCTGCTTTTTATTGCTTTTGCTTTATGTAATTCTTAACAAAAGGTAGACTGCAAGTTTATAATGAATTCTGTGATATCAGTCAAAATATAAGGCTTAAAATGAGCTTGTTAGTTTTTTTCAGGATCAATAAGAAGTTTTAATGGCAAAAATGTGCAAGAATGGAAATCAAAGAAATTTACAAATAAAAATCAAGACATGTAACTTCCCTCTTCATGAATTCCTTGGCACTGCACAGGGGAAGTTGCAGTGTCTTGTTTCAGTATCTCAGCTGTGAGGATTCATGGCTCTTGAGAGGCCATGTCCCTGGGTTCCTCTGTGCTCAGGGACACTAATGGTCATTCTCACAGCAACTGCTGGCCTCTTCACCCCTCTGTCTGGAGGCAGAAAACACTGCTCCTTATTCCCAAGATATGCTGCTGCCACCAGCCTGATTCCTTTCCGGCAGCTTCCCAAATCACAGAGCAGATACATGCAGAAGATCAGCCCATGTTATGGCTGAGCCTGTCATACACCTCCACAGATCTCCAGAAACCTAAGATTTGCTCCACCCTGACTGGAAGCACCTGGGAGAGCTCCTAGGGAAAACAGCACCATTACTTCAAACATTTCCTATTGTTGGCTGGATGAGGACCGGATTTTTCCACCTGCCTGACATCAAACCTGGCCCTGGGATTTGTTTCAGCCCTCTCTGTGCGTAGAGAGGCACGAGCGATTCTGGGAAGCAGCACATGTGCATCCCCTCCCCTTCTGCTGCGACTTCTGAACAGTGCTGGTCAGGGGCCTCCAGCAGCTGCGTACTTGACAGCAGGGGCAGAGGCACAGGCACACTGCCACAGATATGCACTGTAGGCCAAAACGCAACCTCTGCTGTTGCTAGTGCTGGGTGCTGAGATTATGGCTCTGCCTCCAAAAACTAAGGCTACTTCCTGACTGGGTCAGGAATGCTTATGCTTTCTCTTTCTCACTCATTTTCATTGTCTCTCATTCTTTCTCTCTCAAAAAATAACAACAACAACAAAAAAAAAAGGCCCTGTGTAATTACATGTTAAAAAAATCTCTGCTCCTCGAGCCTCACTTCTTTGAGATTTAAGATCCATAAAATACTGAATTAGGAATACACATTCACAATTTCAAAATTTTTAAACATTAAAAAAAACCCAGCAAGATGGACTCATATGATGCATCTACACCCAGTTTATTAAACACTGCACAACCCAATGATGTCACAACTACAGCTCAGGCTGTCCAGTGTCTTAACTTTCCTTAATAAGAATGCCAAGTCCAAAGTAATGCAGAGTTTTAAACTTTCATTTATTAGCTTGAGGAATTCCTTGTATATTCAGGATTCAAATAATGTTTTAATGAAGCTTCAGAGGGATGCAGACACTTCAAGGAAAGGCAGGTTCCACAGAAGGCAGCAGCAGCCTAGGGACTTGCAAATACGGAGTACCCATCGCCCCCAGATTTGGCTGACCTAAGGATCTGGGATGCACAGCCAAGAGGAGAAGAGCTCATGAACTTTCTTCTCTGCAGCAGGGACGAGGTCACTACAGGCTCAGAAGTCAAGAGGTTCCCCTTTTGGGGATCTCCAAATCTCTTTCTTTGTTCATATGAGCCATAATTTTTTTTCTGGGGATAGGGACACCTTCTAACAGCTTTCAACAATAGTGAAACATAGTAAGCAGAGAGAACATTCAACTGAGTGTTCCCCAGAAGAGGGTGTGTGTCACAAGAGCAGACCCAGACACAAAAGCAAAGTACTGGAAAGGCTTGGGTAGAGATGGCTGTCCTGCTGCCCAGTCAAGATGAGTGCAAGGGCTGCTCAATAAGGTAAGCAAGGATGAAGGCAATTTCATTTATGCTTGCATGCAAGGCTATGGACACCCAAGGGCCCAAATAGGCTCCTGTAACCTCACCTCCCAGCACATACCAAGCTGGAGCAGGCAACTCCTTGACAATTCAAGTGGCCCTCAGTGAGAGAAAGTTGAGGGCAAGAGAGCTCAGGGAATCCACTGCAGAAAAAGAAGGTTGTTTTTTGGTTAGGTTACAAAAAGGAATACAGCCCTGGATACTGATGCAGTTCTCAAGGTGGGTGGAACCAACAGACTTCACTTCCTCATGGTCCAATTTGTCCTGGTGCAGGACCAGACACTGAATATGGCAATCAAGTTCCTTTCCTGAGCATTCCAAGGGCCATGCTCTTCCACAGTGGGGTGGTTGATAATTTTGGGTCTCTGCATAAAATGGGGGTCAAAAATGTCTTTAGGGGGATCTGTCAGGCTTACAGAAGGGTGCACAGGACAAAACCCTGTTCCACTCTTCTAGCGCAATGATAGTGATTCAGTAAAGAACCAGATTATCTGACTCTGAATCCCAGTTCTACCACTTCCTAAGTGGTGATTTTGGACATAGTTGAGCTCTTGTTCCTCAGCTATTGTGCCTGTAGAATGGTGCAAGGAATGGACCTGTCACATAGAGATTTTGTAAGCATCAACTCAGTTAGAATAAGCAGCAACCTTAGTACTAGCCTCCCCATGTAACTGGCCCTCTGTGCACAAACCATCCTTCCTGGAACAGGATCCAGCCTCTCCATCCCTCCACCAGGTATAAACATCTCTGAAGTCATATCTCAGGCAGTCCTTGTGCCATTAGATCTTCCTAGTCTAGGGCCCACCTGACGGGCAGATAATCAGCCTCACCTTCAAATACGAATTTTCCCCATGTGAGGGAACCCATATGGCAGGAAGAACACAACACAGAACTAGCTCCATTTCAAAGCTTTAACCAGACTCTTTCTTAACTACCTGTGTGTCGGGTGAAGAAAGTAGTAATGCACAGGGTTTACAAGGGGCAATCAAAATATAAGGTAAAGGTTTTCAACTTTTTTAAGTTAATAGTCTCGCTTGCTTTAAGCACATACATCCCATCACTCTTGTCACTTTTTTAAAAAATTTTTTTAATTTATTTTATTTTTTTCTGGTTTCAGAACCTTTATTTGTTTATTCACTCATTTTTATGGCCAGCTCAGCCTGCCCCAAGGGCAGGGCTGGCACAGCATGTGGTGCCGGGGATCGAACCGCAGTCCCTGAAGCTGCCCAAGCTTCCCCAAGCAGGTGCTTTAGACCACTGAGCCATCCCGCCAGGCCCCTCTTGTCACTTTTTAATGCAGTTTTTGAGGTCCTCTTTTGGAAATGTCTTTATGAGATGTGATTAAAACCATAGTGAACGCTGCTGCTGAGTACTATCCAACAGGAAAGCTGGTTTATAAAATATTATGGTACATCCTCAACCACCTTAGTCACTGCATCTAGCTCCATAGGACTTCTGACTCCTTCCAAGTCAAAATGACCATGAAAGGTAAACATTTTCAATTGATTCTAATGACTGAGGCAGCCAGGACAGTACCATTACAGACACTCACAAAAGGAGGCTCTTGGAACTGCTTCAGAAAGTGGTAAGAACAATGGCATGAGTGTGTTCAAGTGATGATATGGCATTTTAAGAGGGATAAATAGCGATTTGCCTTTAACTGTAATAAAAGTTTTGTTTAAAAAAAGATTAAATATTCACTGTATATTTTGATCACATCCTGCAGATGGTTAAGAACCATTACCATTATCATATTGACCAATACTGATTTTTCTATTACTTCTCTCCACATGCCACAAAAATTGTTTTCCATTGTCATCATCACTTCTCTAAGACCAAAGTTCATCTAATGGGGAGCCCCACTTGGAAGACGTGACATGGTTCTTGCCTAGCTGGTGTGTGACCATACACATAATCCGTAACACTTCTGGCTTCAGTGTCTCAGGCACAAAGTGAAGGCAGATCACCCTTCATATTCAGCTTAACTCGTTTCAGGCACCTAACCACCTCTTTCCCCCTTCTTCCAGGCCTGTGGCTCCTCAAGAGCAGAGGGAAGCCTCAGGATGGCAGGGAGAGGGGACATGGAAAATTAGGAATGTCAAGCACAAAAGCTTAATGGTTACAGAAGTGATGGTCACATCTGGTCACAGAACTAAGGAGACACACATAGGCACAGCACTAAGAACTGTCCCAGGGGCTGTCGCCTAAAGCACATAGATTGGACTGATTTCTTCTTCCATTAGTTTTTGGGGAGTGGGGAGGGAGACTCCAACTCTAATTCATATTATTGAGAACAGAGTACAGCAGTCTCCATCCTGTTTGGAGCTAACAGCTAGCAAGGCCCCCTCTGCTTTTAGATTCTAAGAAGGTCCTACAATTAAAGGAACCGTTGATTTTTTCTGAAAAAGCCCAGGTCATAAAAAGGGGTCCTTTCTTCCTTATGGATTTTTGCTCCCTATTCTAGAGAATTACAATGTTTGAAGTCATGGAGAACTTAATAGCTATATGCCATTGGACATAATAGAATACAAAAAGTAGCCCTTTTTAAAAGTATTTACATTTTGTTATCATATGTCAAGAAAGGTATCTGCCAATGCACATTAATGCACATTAATGTGAGTACATTAATGTGAGCTCTTCAGTTAAGAAGCCAGCAATGTGGGAGATTTCTACTTAACTACTTCAGATTCAGGCAAGAGCGAAAAGCCATATTCCTCTTATTTCAAAATGTAAACCATATGAAACTTTCCTTTAATAAGGCATAACACTTTTTGTCATAAAGGCTAAGAACTATGGTGTGTCAAACTTTATTCTTTAGAAAATTTCTATTAATGGTCAATAACTATGGGTTTATCAAACCCTTATTTATTCTTTAGTTTCTATTGATTAACTAATTTTAATTTTATGAGTGTTACCATATTACATAATGAGTGCTTAACAGGAAAAAGACACAGAAATAAAGTATTACATTTTTGATATTTATTGTTTATATAAAAGCACCAAAATGTTCAACAATGACTGGTTTGGGGTATGCAAAGTCTAAAAAAGAACAACAGAAATAAATTCCTATATGAACTACAAGGAAAATATCAATAGCATTCTATAAGAAAAAGAATCTTTACTTCAATTATCACACCTAAATAAGAAAATAAGGTTTCAATGAAATATCAAATATGCAATGAATGTTCATAACAGAAATCAACATTTTCATTATCAGCCACCTACTTACAAAACATAAAATATAACATCAAAAATAAGTTCCTATATGAATTAGAATGAAAATAACAATAACATTCTACAGAAGAGTAGGCTTTACCTCAATTATCACACTAGAAAATAAGATGCCAATAAAATATCAAATGTGTAATGAGCGCTTAGAATAGACACCAGCTGTGTACCTCCATACTAAACCTAAGAGATAACATCAGAGATAAAAATCCATGGGAGCTACAATGTAGACACAAATAAAAGTCCACCACAGGAATAATCTTCCTTCAACTGACACAGCCAAGGAATCCTCACACGTGACAACTGCATGTCCTATGTGTAAGTCTGACTTTCACTGACTGCACATAAGCTTAGCTTTCCTTTGCTCCATGGCCATTCTTGTCACTTCTCTTCTTGTTTTGTGCTATGTTATATAATCTGCACTAACAGGAAAATAAAATGTCAATAAAACAAAATATCAAATGTGTAATGAGTGCTTATAATAGATATCAATCTTTCCACACCACCTATTCACTCACAAATCCTAAGACATAACATCAGAAATAAAAAGCTATGTGAAGGAGCCAGGTAAATCATTCAATGGCATAGAGCCTGCTTGGCAAATGCAAAGTCCTGAGTTCAAGTCCTGGCACCAAAAAACCTGTGAACTGCAATGAAAATACCAACAGAACTCTACAACAAAATTAATCTTTGCTTCAAATGTCACCTCTAAAGCAGTTTTCACATGTGGAAATTGTATGTCCCATATACAAGCATCACTTATGCTAATAGTATGTATGTTTTATTTCCCAGTCCTTTCTTGTAGGGCATGGATGGCATTTTCTCAGTTTTCCTGTTGTCACAGTATGTCTTTTTGGGATGATGCCCCTGTCAGATCATCAGTGTGCTCCACGGTTTTTGTTAGATAGTCCCCTGGGAAGAAACACTCTGTTTTTCCTCTGCTATAACTGATCTCTTATGAGTTCCAGTCCCAATCCTGTAAAAAAATTTCTGTGTATTTTCCACTTGTTGCTTTCTTTGTAAACTATCAAAAGATGTCCTATATCCTTGAACTGTCACTGCCCCCTGCCTAATTCCCCAGCCCTGGCAGCTGTGACTCTATCTCTGGAGGCGAACCAATTCTGGATATTTCTGCAATTGAAGTCATACATTAACTGGCTTTTTGTGTCTGGCTTCTTTTGTTTTTTGAGGTTTATGCTTCATTTTTAATGGCCAAATACTATTCCATTGTATTGAGAGGCTATATTTTCTTTATCCATTCATCTGTTGATGGGTATTTGGGCCGGTTCCACTGTTCAACTACTATGAAAACTAGAACTCAACTTATCATTCAGACTGCAAAATGCTGAAGGAGTGCAGAACAAAATGCTGAAGGAGTGCAGGGGAGGAGTTAGAGGGATACACAGTCTCCTCTGCCCTTGAGAAACTATGATGGCAGTTATGACTATGGCTGCAGATATAATAGTCTAGAGACTGAGGCCAGTGAGAAACAACCATGTCACTGAGAACTCAGGGTGCTGGCACAGGGGTAGTGTGAGAGGTGCGAATCTCAAGCAAACCATGGTAATGCTTTACTGAAACATAAAACCTGGAAAGTTAATGGGTAGTTAAGTAAAAAAGGCTAAGCCATACTAACTGCTCATGTTTTCAGCAAAACACACCATTGATCAGTATGTGTGTTTGTGTGTGGGGGTGGATGGGTGGGTGGTCTGTGTGGGGGTGTACTTGTAGAAAAGGAAGATGAAAGGATGAATGACATTTATTTATTGATTGTTGTTTTGAGCTGAGGTCATGCTATGTAGCTCAGGCTGGCCTTGAATTCATTATATAGCCCAGCCTACCTTCAAACTCATTGCAATGTTTCTGCATCAGCTGGATTACAAAAGTGTACAACCACACCTAGTGGTTGCATGATATTTAAGCCAGGCATATTTACTAGAATTTTTCATGATGAATTTTAAACAGGAGAATTAAAATTAATTGTAAGATCTCACAGCCCCTCTTATATATTGGAAGTAACTTTGCAACTCACAGAATTCTTTGTGAACCCTTTATAAAGATTTTCAAAGAAATAGGATGACCTTTAAGTGAGCCTGGCTGACTAATAAAAATCCTATCCAGACAGAAATCCCAAGGACATATTGCATTAAGCAGCTTTAAGAGACAAACAGGCACTGCTAGACATGGAGTCCCATGTGGTGTGTCAAAGGACTGGGGTGACACGTAGCTGGTCTGGCTTTGCCTCTGTGCACTTTTGCTACAGAAGGCAGCACCCTCAGTCCTGGGAAGCTGTTCAAATGCCTCAGAATTATTCACAGAAAGTCTGCACTTCACAGAGCATACACATGATCCCATCAGAGGAAGGGTTTGTGAGTATAACTTGTGATTCTCCATTCCCATCTGTCCCTTCCTGCTAAGTGCTCTCCCAACCTTTGACCATCTGACAGTTTTCAGAAGGGGGCAAAGTAGTAGACAAGCTTTTCTGTCCATGTAAGGTGCCTAAAATCTACATTAATTTCTCATCAGAAATTAAATAGAGTTGAAGTGGCCTTCTGATCATTCCCCAGAAACCACAGGGTCACATCCAGGAATGAATGGTGAACTGATCTCAATGTGTGACAGGCAACATTCCTGTACTATAACCAGCAATCTCTGGAGTTTAGTTAAGTGCCACTGCTCAGATACTAAAATGACAACTCCGCATCCTCACAGGGGACTAGAGCTTGAGGTGACAGGCAAGTCAGCAGATGGTTGAAGCCCAAAGCTATCAGAGTCCTGCTCAGGTGAAAGCTGTTCTGTGTGCTAGCAGTTGAGAAGCAAGGGAGCCTGTGTGGAAAGAAAATCAGAAGGAAGAGGAGCCTGACTGTGAGGGATTTGTGTGGTGCTCAGAATATTAACTTTATTCTGTACATTATGATGGGAATGGGGGGACCTAAACTTTCACTGTATAAAAAATAAGATCAGATGTGAATTTTTAGAAAAACCACTTCTAGAATGCTTGCAAAGGTTACTCAAGAAATGTAAAGGAAAAAACATGCCCCAAGTTATCCATGTGTACACATCCAGGTGCACATAGGTACTGTGGGGAGCTAAGGATCACCACATCTGACCATTGGGGCTCCTGTGTTGGGAGCCACTGAAGCTGGAAGTTGGTCATGTGTGTGAGAGCAGGACAAAGACAGTCTCTAAAGCAGTGGTTCTCCACCTTTCTAATGCCGTGACCCCACAATATAGTTCCTCATGTTGTGGTGACCCCAAACCAAAAAATAATCTTGGTGGCTCCTTCAAAACTGTAATTTTGCTACAGTTATGATTTGGAATGTAAATACCTGATATGCATTATGTACTCTCATTGCTACAAATCAAATATAATTTAAACATAGTGATTAATCACAAAAACAATATTTAATTATATGTTGAGAAATATTTATTACTAATTCCAATAAATAACGTTTCACCATGGCATAGCACGGGTTTAAATATGTATTTTCCAATGGCTTTAGGTGACCCCTGTGTTTTGGTTGTTCGACCCCCGCCGGGGTTGGGACCCACAGGTTGAGAACTGCTGCTCTAAAGCAGTTGAGCTACCTGAATCTTAAGAAAAACATTCTGCCTGGTCATTGTTGGCTATAAGTTCCTTGGCAACCTTGTGTCGTATAACTTTGAAAAGGTGTAAATAAACACCCCTACTGTTGTTCTGGAGGTTGTCTGCCAATCAGGCAATGAGTAAGCACCTGACCTCAGCTATTATCTCTTGTATTTATTTTCTAGATCCTCTCACCATCATTTTCTCCCAGGTACTACCACGAGACCAATGAATCTCTACATTCCTGAGCTACACAGCCAGCATGACTGCCAAGAGGCTATGTACACCAGTACAGCCAGGCATACCCAGGGGCAATCAGGAGGATCAGGTGAGGCAGGCTAAGAGCATGAGTGACTACAGTGGAGTGGTGGGCTTAAGAACTGCTTAGATAGGAACAGTGAGGCTTCTAGACTAACTGCCAGGTAAGGTTCTGGAGTTGATGGGGAAAGAGGAGTGAAGGATGACCCTTCTATCACTTGGGAGATTAAAGCAGAGGATTCCTTAAGTTGAGACCATGAGTGCCACATAGTAAGACTATCTTCTCAGAAAGAAAGAGAGAAATATAGATATAGATTTATAGATATAGATACAGATATAGATGTAGACATAGACAGAGATACAGACACAGACATAGGTATCCAGATTTCTATGTAACTTCTTGAAGGTTTCTAGTCCCTAGAATAAGCCTATGGGAGAAGAGATATGTTAGATGAAGTCATGAGTCTAGTCCAGACCAAGAAGAACCAAAGATACCTGTGGATACAAGACAGGCCTTTAAGAGACTTAGGAACTACTACAGAAAAACCAGCTGTGAGTGGATGGGATTGCCCATGGTGAGGGTGTGTAGTGAGAAGACAAGAAGGCTTAGGTATCATCTGTCCAATACAGGGAAAGGAAACCAAAAAATGAGGAGGAAATGTGTCCAGGAGGGACAAGGCTGAGAGACTGGGATAGAGCACAATGGTCAGCAGAGACTGGTAGTAATCCTAACATCCACAGCCACAAAGCAGACACTGTCTAAAAGGAAGTAATGCAGTTCATAAGCAGGAACTAGTCAGTTTCGCTGTGGACTAAGATTCACTTTAAGATGTAGTATGTAGCATTTTAGCTTAATCCTCAATTTTTCAGCCCCAAGTGTTTAAATAAAAGACAAAAAGTGCCAGGGAGTGCTTTACTTGAGTAGGTAGTACAATAAACAGGCAGTTAGGGCAATGTAGAAATGAAGGAGAGTGGGAAGCCCACCATGGTGTGGATGTTGTGGGGCTCACGGGGGCTGCAGGGAAGGAAACACACAGGACAACACACAGATGTCTACGTTTTCTCTGCCAGAGTTCAGACAAACAGGAAGACTTTAAAGTTCTCCAACTGGGAATGGAGGAGGTCCAAGCACATGACTGGAACACAAAAACAGAAGGTTGTGATTAAGGCTGCAAGAAATGCTCCATGCAAAATCTACATCCAGCCTCATTCTCAGGGAGATGCAGTCCTGGCTCAAACCACCATAGTAGTTCTGCCCTTGGTCTTGCAGCCTCCCCTGGGGTTTTCAAAGAGGTTTCAGGCACACATTCTATGGGGCCATATGAGCTGCATTCACTCATGAGACCCAAGCATGGCCAGGACACCACATTTCACAACTCTAAGATTTCCTGCTGACATCTAATAGAGAATTTATGCATATGTAGCCTTTCAGTGAGAACCAGAGGAAAAATGTCTGGCATAATCATCCAAATGACCACATCACAACAGGGGAGAAGAACTACTGGGACTCCTCTGAATCTCAAAAGTCAGGGATTTCATGAAATGTTCTCCCCTTATAGTTATATATCTTTTCTTTTCTTTCTACTCATTTTAAAATAATTTTTATAACTCTACAAATAAGAAATATTTCTGGAAACAATTACAGTTTCAGAACATCACTTAAATGATACAATGCTCTGTTACACATCTACTGAATGCTTCTCATCCTTGGCACTTTTACTACTTGGGGCTGAGTAACTGTTTACTAGACTTGTCCTGTAAACTCAGGGTGTTTAGCAATATCCCTAACTTGCCATTTCATGCTGATACTGTGCCCCCCCCCAAAAAAAAAGACAATGTCAGTACATTGCAAAATTCCCTTAGGGAATAATTCTGTTCTAGAAATCATTTACTTGTGGCTAAGGCACAGTCTCTACAGTGGGGTAAAAATCAAAATCTGGCTATACTGCACTAGCAAAATAAAGTGGGGCAAATAACTAACCTCTCTGTGCCTCACTTCTCCCAGCTGTAAATGGAGGTGTTGCACCAACTTCCTAGGGTTGGCAATATAGCAAATATAGATAAATGCTTTACACAGGGTTGGCTTTAGTAGTAAGCATTTAATGAATAGCGCAATGATGGTTAAGAGCAGAATCACAGACCCATGACTCTGGAGGACACAAATGGATAGGCATCATGTGGTCACTGATAGAAAAATGTCCATCAAGCTCTTGTCTATACAGTAGACTCCTGGCAAGTACGTTAAAAACACAAACACATGTTACTATTAACTTTGGTGGATATCAAATTGTTTTATATTTGGGGAAGAAAAGAGAACAAAGGTATAAAGGGGAAAATGAAATGAAAAAATAGGTATAGACCAAGGAGAAATAGCCTGACATAAGGAGGAAAAGATCAAAATTCTTACCTTGTAAGAAGTACTCAGAGAGCTGGGCATGGTGGTATTTATCTGCAATCCCAGCTCTGGGTGGACTGAACCAGGAGGATTGCTGCAAGTCTGAGGTCAGCCTAGGCTACAAAATAAATTCAAGGCCAGCCTGAATCACACAGTGAAAAGAGGTACTCAGAGTCAGGCGTAGTGGTGTATGCATATAATCCTAGCACTCTGGGAGTCTGAGACAGGGGGATCACAAGTTTGAGCCCAGCCTGGGCAATTTAGCAACTTGTAAAAAAATTAAGGATTAGGGATGTAGTTGAGTATGAAGGACTCAAATACCAGGGATAAAAAAAGGTACTCAATGTTACAAATGAAGATAACCAGGCTGGATCTTGGGAAAGATACTATGATAAAAACTGGTGAGAAATGTTAAAGATGGACACTGAAAGGGAGGACAGTCATGCTATGCCACATGAGAAGACAATACAGCCAAATATCAAGAAGATGGGACATGGATCACTGCCAATCTCTCCAGCCGGAGCTGCCTTCCTGCTTCTATCTGCACACATAGCTGGCCCACATAGCTACTGAGGAAGTGGCAGAGCCTCCTCAGAGGACTGACTGCTAAAGGCACCAAACATGGGTTTCCCCATTAGCTGTCCCCTGGCACTTCAATGAAAACTGAGAAAGGTCCCCGAGCCATTGCCCTCTGCCAGCTCTGGTCCACAGCAGCCTCAGCGTGCTGCCTCACACCCAAGGGGGACTGGAAGGAACATCCGGCCACAAACACTATGTGTCCTTCAGGACCTATGCTTTCAAGAGTTTGGGGTACTTAGTGACTTTACCCAGCAGCCAAATCTGAAATAAGCTATTAGAAACAATCATTTGGAATATCTATCTAACTCACACAGAATACAACACCAGATGGAATATATCTCAAAAGTCAGCCAGTCAAAAATACAGCAGAATCTTTTTGAGGCAAAACCTGAAAATACTTGGGAAAATATTTTGTTTGCTATCATTTTTTGTCTTGTGTTATACCTTGATACGTGGCTGTCCATTATATTCTCCAAATGCACCATATTTCTCTTTCTTCATTTAAAGTGAAATGATAACCCAGAAAGGCAGTGGGCTTGTGCTCACTGTTTGAGGGAATGCACATTAACATTCAACAATGCACCCACTCAACTATAATCTTCTGAGCCAAGTGGTGCCCACATGAATCCCCCTGGAGGCGAGTAATTTTTTTTTACACTGATACGCTATTCTGTTGCTGTCAGCTGAATGCATTCTAAGAATCAAATGAGGAAAACAAGACAGCCCTCCATTCTTTCCTTAAGGAAGGCTGCACAATGGCCTCCGTGTGACCCCAACATTGAAACAAAGATACAGTGGCAGTTACTTTCCAGGGTAATTTTCATGAAATAGAGAATGTCCACAAGCACAGCTTAGAAAAGTACAGCATTTGGTGTAAGTGAAATATCTAAAAGGTAGAGAAAGTTAGAAATTTGACAAACAGGCATACAGCCCACTTAAAGTACTTTAAACCATTCTGAGAAATTGTAGAAGGGTGAACATTAAATTCACATTCAAATTAATCTGCAAACACATGGTCCTGCTAGCAACAGCCACCTCCCTGCTACCACAGTCAAGTCACCATTTCCATGGTGTGCTCATGGCAGGGCTGAGTCTGAGTATCAAGGGCTCTGTTCCTGCCTTGGCTGGGGCCAGACACTGTAGAGACAGAAAAACAAGTGCACTTGATTACTCTGTTTTTAACTCAGTTGAGAAGGGAAATCAGGAAGCTAAACTGAAGATTGAGTGCCTGGGAAGTTCTTCGTGCTGCTGACATCACTTTTTTTTCAAAGGTTCAATGGAGAGGTCACATGAGGAAGACCTAGACACGCAAAGGCTAGCAAGCAGCAGCATGACTCTTGGATCGCCTCTGGGGTGGCACAGTCTATCCTGCCACTTGTGATGGCTTTTAACTCAAAAGAGCCAAATATCTGGTCCTGATATTTTTTTTACCTGCCAACCTGCATGTTTTTCAGGCAAATTCTTCTGTCTGAAAACAAGTTTAGAATGCTTGTTTCACTGCACTTCTAAAGGAGTCAAACAAAAATTCGTTTTAGCCTTTAGTTTATTCACATGGAAAAGAGGGAAATATTAATTAACAGATGTTAATATCACAACAACTTTTAGTCCAGTTGAAAGAGAAACTGAACAACATAATTCAACTAGCAAAACTGGCCACACCTCCTGGACTCCTTCCTGGCCTTCAACTGTGCAGAGCTCACTCACTGAACTGTAGGATGAGAGCTTCATCTTTGACTCACAGGGGGCCCTGGACGAGGGAGAAGAATGTCTAAGAGTCATTAGCATCTGCTTGTCATTTCTCTTGTTTCTCAGTTCCAACAAGCTCCTTTTCTCTTCTCTTCTCTTCTCTTCTCTTCTCTTCTCTTCTGTTCTCTTCTCTTCTCTTCTCTTCTCTTCTCCTTTCTTTCTTTCTTTCTTTCTTTCTTTCAACAGTTGCCACTGTTCATGGTTTGTTATTGTAGTTGGTATGACACTGGATTATACTGTTCACAGGTAGATATTTTACATTATATGGCAATGTACACTATACACTATATGTATTACACAAAATAAAACCCTTTAAAAGTTATGCACAAGACATGCAATATTGGATTTGTACACTGGATCCCAGGCTGTGACCAACGGGGGAAAGGTCAGACAAGGCTTGGTGGGTAAAGCTGTGTAACAGAGCAACACACATCTGTTTGAAAAGTAACTAGGGCCTGAGCAGCGAGGTGTCTCACAGATGCTGGGCTACTTCATACTAACCAGGACTACAAGTCCAGCGCTATCTGGCATCAGGATAGAGCTGTGGGGTTTTGTAAACCATTTCGACTTCTAACTTTCTGAAACTGATATTTTCCCCAGCCCATCTTAATAGTACATGTCACAGAAAAGGGATAACTGGCACAACTCCAAGAAAACCCTCCTGTAACCTAGACAGTGACATGGTCACACTGGAAGACTTTAAAATGGCAGCTCCTATTGACTACAGGGTATCTGCACTCTTCTTCAAACGTGCCTCTTTCTCAGGACTCAGAGCAACCTTCACAACATCAGAGATCCCATTCTGTCCTAGGATACAAGGGACACTAAGGAAGACATCATCCTTGATTTCATAGAACCCCTTAATCATGGCAGAAATTGGACACACCCTCCTAAGATTCTTCATTATGCTTTCTGCCAAATCTGCTACCCATAGTCTAATGGCCCAGGATGTGTAGCCTTTTAGTTTGATCACTTCGTAAGCACTGCCAACCACCTGCTTGTGAACCTCTTCCCAATACTCCTTATCCCCATTAGTTCTTAACTCAGGGTGCACACTCTTCAGGGCAACACCAGCAATATTCACACCACTCCACACAGGGATGCTGGAATCTCTGTGCTCCCCGAGGATCCAGCCATGGCAGCTCAGTAGGTGCATGCCCAGCCTTTCTTCCATCAGGTAGCAGAATCAGGCTGAATCCAGGTTGCAGCCACTGCCCATAACATGGTTCCAAGATACTGATCTTCCAAGCCACATAGGTCAAGATATCCACTGGGTTGGACACAGTAAGCAACTTGCAGATGGGATTCTACTTTACAACAGTAGGAATGATGAACTTGAAGGTGTTCACTTTACACTGCACCAAATTAAGATGGTTCTCTCCTTCTTGTTGATGTGCTCCTGCAGTGAGAATAACCAGCTTGGAGTTTGCAGTTACATTATACTCTTTGCCAGAGAAATTTTTGGTGTCCTAAGGAGAAAAGGCTGCCATGTTATAGACCCATCATCACTCCCTTCAATTTGTCTTCCATGACATCAACAAAAGCAAGTTCATCTGCCAGGTCCTTCATTAAGATACTGATGGCACAGGCCATACCAACAGCACCAACCCCACCAACCGTGATCTTATTCCGGGGTATCTGCTCCTCCTTAGGAGATTCACAAGCAGCTGATCCTGGAGACTCGTCATCTTGGACTTAGAACTAGAAGGAACCAGGAATGCATGTGGGGCAGGCATTGGGGCATGCACTTCTCAGGTCTAGACTCAGGGACAGCAGCTCTGACACCCATTTTCTAAACCTGATAGTTGCTGATAAGTTTAGTCTATGAGCTACCCCTACCTATCTAAAATTGGATTTCTCCTTAGGGTAACTATTTTAAGCGAGAGCAAGTAATACCGAAATGTGTAAAGCAACACCTTTTTCATGAGCTTTTAATCACTGAAATTTGCCTGCCATAGACATCTTGCATCAAGTACCTTCTCGTTGGAAACCCCAATGTCCAAGGTCAGCCCGTGTGCACACTGCCTACTTCACACTCTCAGGCTGTCCTTGAACTCATTCACAGTGACTCACTGCCATGTCTGTGTGTTGTTGCAGAATGTCAATAGCACCATTTACAAGGCTTATCCCAGTGCAGGCACTGTCTCAACTGTACCTAATAATGCATTACCATTTAACTCCCTCCTGGCCTCTTGGGAGGTACTATCATGATTCACAATGGCAGACTGCTCCATTGACCACTTAAATATAACAATAAGTGCAAAACACTTCCCCTAACACATATTTCAAACACACTTATCAGTACTGGCCACAAAGATAACTGTAATTTATCCAGTTTAATTTTGACAACATCATCTCCAAAAACAACCCATTTAGCCGGACATGGTGGCGCACACCTGTAATCCCAGCACTCGGGAGGCTGAGGCAGGAGGATCGGTGCAAGTTCGAGACCAGCCTGGAGTACAAAAGTGAGCTCAAGGTCAGTCTGAACTGCATAGTGAGACCCTGTCTCAAAAAGACAAAAAAAAAAAAAAAAAAAAAAAAAAAAAATTGAAAACAACTAACCAAACATTCATTGCCAGAGCCCTCTCAAAGGCAAGTATCCTCATTCTTTAAAATTAAGTCTGCCTATCTCAGCATCTGGAATTCTGTGCAGGTGTCTTTGTAAGAACCAAAATGGTCTTTTGTCGGTAACTTTGTGTTGCTGTCCCAGTGCTTGTGCCTAAAGTAGGAAGTCTCAGACTGCCTCCAGCAAGTGCTCTGCAGGTGGCCAGGGTTAGTGCCAGCCAGAGTTAGGCTGTGTATAGTGAGACTAGCACATTGTTGGGTGACAATATACTCCCAGCTTTAAATACTCAACACTACACAAGGAGAGAGATGGAGCGATTTGGGAAACAAATTGTTGAATTTCTGTAACACAATGGAGTGCTATGGAAGGAAATCATCTGACAGACTGAATCATGGGTTTGTGAAATGCAAGAATTTACAAAAGCATTGGGGTGTGAATCAGAGCCACATTTTTTTAAGGAAGAAAAGTTCATTTAGTTCACATTTTGTGAAGGTTTCAGTCCATGCTGAGCTGACTCTAAGGCAGAATGGCACAGGGAAGAGGACAACGGCTCATGAAGGCAGAAGATAGCCAAAGCAGGAAAAGCAAAAAGGGAGGAGCAGCCAAAATGCTTTTTAAAATCTTAGTAATAATGAGGCTCTTGAAAGTAACAACTCTTCCAAAAGCACTTGTGTTTTTATTTTAGGTACTGACATTTAACAAATTTTTAAATGTATTTGATATATGGTCTCACTATGCAGCTTATAGTGATACTCCTGTTTTAGCCTCTCCAGTGCTGGGATTATAGGCATGTGTCACCACACCTGGTCTTGGTGGCCTATTTGGTGCACACAGCATGTGGTTTCAGGGATTGAATCTGGGTCCTTACGCTTGCCAGGCAGGTGCTTAGACCGCTGAGCTATCTCCACTGTCCAACAATTTGTTTTTTAAAAATTACAAGGAAGAAGTAGGGGAAGTGTGGTTAGGGGAGAGAGAAAGTGGGAGGAGGAGGAGAAAGAGATAGCTCCTAGCACAGAGGACTATGTGAGTGCCATTTTGACCCCATGAGGTTGGCATGAGAGAAGCTAGGTGTGTTATTTTTAATAACACCATTAGTAGATCTTTGCCAAAATCATAGTTTCAGAAAAAAATATTTAGAACAATTTGAAATATAAAGTTTAATTTCTATGAAATGTGAGGTGAATGGTAAAAGTTAAAAAAAAAAAACCCTATTAACCATGTGATTTCACATATACATGTGAGCTTAGACTATGGTTTCTTCAGTGCTTAGTAGGACATAGCCACTAAAAAAAGTCCATAAGAAATTGAGCTAACTCAAATATTCACTTCAACAGGGTTGTCTATATATGGAAGCACAGTGTGCTATATTTGTTTATTTCCTTCTCAGGAGGGATTTAACATGCAGAGAGGCCATTTGCCCATAGATCTCCAGCACCTCTTTAGGTTTGCTTAGCCTGTGATTCTCACAGATTTGGGGCATTACTATATGAACACAGGACTACACATGCACTCTTGAAGGACTGGGGTTGTTTCTGCCCAGTTCTCAGTGGTAGAAATAAAGCTTTGTAGTCCCTGGCCCATGAGTGGGATGCCCTCAGTTAGAAGTTTATTCATTCTATAATTGGCAAAGCCTAAGGATTTGAGTAAGGAGTGGATGAAATTCCTTTGGCAGACAGCTAGCCTAGGTGCACCCATTCTTCTTTCTTTGCCAAAAGAACCTGTGGCTAGGACTTGACACTCAGTGGGGCACCAAATTTAAGGAGGTGCAAAAGATGAATTAATCATAATACATATTTCAAAATGCAATATTCTTTAAAATCAGCAATTAAAAAATTCACAATGAATAAAATACCAGCATTTAAAATGTAACATTGCCATTATCTATTTTTTTTTTTCTTTTTCCTCAGGCTCTAATATGCTACACGGCTATGTTGTCTTTCTGGTGCCTCTTTGCTTTTTTAGTACTGGAGATTGAACACTGTACACTGAGCTACATCCTCAGCTCTTCCTAATATTTTATTTTCAAACACCCCTTCTCTCATCTCACTAAGTTGTCCAGGTAGGACTCAAACTTGTGCTTCTCCTGCCTCCCAGAGTGCTGGTGCTATAGGCATGCACCCTCACCACCCCTGGCAGACCTTTTAAAGCATACACCAAAGATGAATGCCCTGCTTGTCTGACCTCAGTCCTGGCTCCTATGGAAATCCTACCTTCCGGGATGGTTACCAATGAGCCCAGCTGAAAGTCAGCATTTCTTGGTCTCCTCTGCAGGCTGACTAATGGGAAAGAGATAGGAAGAGGCACCTTCAAAAGCTCAAAAAAGGGACATGTTTCAGATTCGACACTGGATTTTCTCCTCCTATGACCATAAAGATCTAACGGCCATCTCAGAACTACAGGGATCAGAGAATAAAAAGCCTATGCCAACCATAGGAGAGGAAAGAGAGAAGGTTTCTGATGACACTGAAGCTGACATCTTGGTCCATTCACCTTAGATAGTTTCCTGTGGCCTGAAACAGTAAGACTCTTAACCTACTTAAAGCACTACAACTGGGTTCCAGTGAATAACAGATAAATGCAGTTCTTTTCTGAATTTTTAAAATTGTTATTAGCATAAATTTGCACTACATAATGATTGCATCCATTGCTGGGAGTTTGGTACATGTATGTGATATATCATAGTTGTTTTTATATTTCCTTCTCTTCTCCATCTCTTGGTCCCCTTCTGATGCACAAAATGTCTGTTTCTTCCAACAACTAGTAAATGTAGTTCTTAGCTGATATACACTATACATCAAAAATGCCAAACACAATGATGAAACCATCACCTTCGATGAAATGGAGCCGTTGTTTGGAGCAAAAACTTAATCTAGGTCAGTGTTGTCTTTTTTTTTTTTTTTTTTTTTTTTTTTTTTTTTTTTTTTTTTTTTTTTTTTTTTTTTTTTTTTTTTTTTTTTTTTTTTTTTTTTTTTTTTTTTTTTTTTTTTTTTTTTTTTTTTTTTTTTTTTTTT
>PVJA010003005.1:0-48040 GCA_004027025.1 Myocastor coypus | reverse complement strand
GGCTAGTGTTGTCTTTTCAATAACCAAGATTCTAGATGACATCCTTCCCATCCCTGATATTGTTCCCACACAAAAGAGGAATACCTCTGCATTAAGACATACTGGGAAGCACTGAACATGAAGCATTAACTGCAGTATATTTTTAAACAAATGAAGCTTTGTTCTGCGTGGCAGGAGAGTAATTCAAACCATATGAACAAAATGTTGCCTGGTGCAATTCTCTGTAAGACTTGTGATAAATACGTATGAAAAGAAATTATAAGTAATCATAGCAAGCATTAGCTTGGAGGTGTGCTGTTGATACCAGGAAAGTAGGGGAAGGAGGCATAGGGTGTTAGGGAACAGGTTAAGTAAAAGCAGAGCTCCTCAATGTCCCTGAACAAAGGACATGGGGAGCTAGAAATGGGGGCTAGAAAGACATCAGTGATTAAACTAGAGGCTCCTGTTGCAAGGGCAGAGCCCCTTTTTACAGCAGAAGAAAAGTAAAGCAAGCTTCATTTATATCTTTCCCTGCCTGTGTGGGTTAAGTAATAAACCATCTGGCAAAACCCTATCTGCAGGTCAGCCCTCAAAAGAGGAAAAGAACTCTGTCTGCCAAGCATTTATCAACACCTGAAATTGCTTCTTTTCATTCCCAGAACAAAAGCTATTTTATTAAAAAAAAAAAAAATTAAACCTTTCCTTCAGGCCTACAGCCCCTGCCTAAACTTTAAGCCAGTGGTGTAAGAAAGGAGATGCCAGAGAGGCTATTAGTATAGCAAAATGAGCAGAAGCTCTGCACCTGACAGAGATGGACACAGCTGGTGTTCTTGCTGTGGGCCCCCATGACCTTCCTAGGCCACTCAGCTGAACAGGGTTCACTGCAGCTCCTGCAGGGAGATGCTGAGCAATGCATCTAAGCCAATTATGGTATGAGGGATACTAGCAGGTCTGCTAGTAGACACAGCAGGAGGCCCTGTTCCAGCATTGTATGAACTGGAGCTCTCTGTGGACCAGAGCCATGGCTTTGTAATATCCTGGAGTCTCTCCCAGAAGGAAAGTGAAGGTGACTCAAAGGGGCTAAAGGCTAAGAGGTCAGAAAAGGCTGGCCTCTTTGGGCCTGGATCTAGCAAGAGCTTCCCACATGGAGGTGGGACCAGGTGTAGTCCCAGCACTCACCACGTGGAGGAGAGAAAACCTGATCTGGGGCCTAGGAAGCTGCTCATCTTCTAGCTCTGTGTCCTTGAGCAGGCTGCTTTGCTCCTTCAGAACCGCAGATGAATCCTCCATAATGAGGCCATCCATCAGAAAGGGAGCTATTGGGGACCCTCACAGAACCACTAATGAGACTGTGGCACCCTGGCACCTCACCATTCCCTGATATTGGCTCACACTACCACTGAGTTTGCTTTCTCTGATCATTCCCTGATTAAAGGAAGAACCAGAAGAAAAAGGCAGAGCTCTAGATGCTGAGTCCATCTTCCCTATGGCCCATGTTACTGGTATGGTGTCCAGGCTGCCATTTAAGGGTTAGAGCCTCCTTGGCCCACACATTAGAAGGCTATGCTTTGTCAAGAGCCCCATTAGAAGCAAACAATGCTACCAAATATCTTGCAGTACCTCTACTGTACCCAACCTGCTATGGTGACACTCTTGATTCCTGTCAAGCCATACTCAGGAGCAGAGACAGAGACAGACAAGGCTTAGAAAGATGGACACTGCTTAAAATCCACAGTACCTTAAACTATGCTTTGCAGATGTTAGAGGACTGTATTTTGCTGTTGTGAGACCATGGCAGAAACTTTTAAGGTTTCAGGACATTTTGTTATATGTTTGTGGAATGTAGGAAAAAAAGCTATCAATATTTTAAGAAAAAACACATTTTATAGTGTGCCAGAACTGTTCCTATCCACTTACATCCTCTAGGTCCCTCAAAAGAAATGAGGCTTCATCTGCATCCTGGGGTGTGCCACAGGGCCAGATAAAGGGAGAGGTCCCAGCAGAAAAGGAAGCTGGTGAAAAGGGCACAAAAACAGTCCTGAGCATGCAGGCATGGGTGGGGATTCTGCTTACCTGAGCAACTCCCTATGGGAAACACAAGGGGAAGCCTTCAGAAACCAGCTCCTCAACCCTGCTCCTGCTGCCCCTCTGCAGAGGAAGAGGAAACTGTGCACAGTGGCCACTGTAAAGAAGAGGGATAAAGAAGAGCTAGGAGGGCCTGGGGCCACCTTCCCCACCACAGCCACAATAAGCAGGCACAGCCAGGGGAGAGAAGACCCTCCTGGAAAAAGTTCCCTCACACAGCCCCAGCCTTGCCCCTTGTGCTGATGCCTCCCAGGCCCTTTGCAGTAAGTGGGAGAGGCTATATCCTTTCACCCTGCAAGGCTGTGGCTGGAGTACCTTTGGAACTCCCCAGCACCAGCACAGACAAGTTATTACTACCGACCACTGAATTCCACTATGGCAGCACCTCATACCTGGGCAGGTAGGATGCAGACTCCTTCATAGACCTGATTACATCTTCATGTGACAGCAGGCTCTTGATGAACCCATAAGAATCAAAATCACAAGCTAGTGCCTTCAGGTCTCAGTTGTATAAACAGACCAACAAGTCTTCCTTTTGGGGGACTAAGACATTCTTGAAGGGATGTGGGTGTCACAAAGGGATATGGGAGACATGTGGCAGTGTAGGTCCCTGGATGCCTCTATGAAGATCACTGAGTCACAGGCTTCCATCCAGATTTAGCAGAGGAGACCATTCGAGGCTCCGAAAATGGTCCAGCAGTTAATGTGGTCATGTGGAAGTAGGTAGTGACACAACACCTGATATGGCACTGCAAATACCCACCATCTCTGCTGTGCAGACACAGCCCATCAGCGTGATGCCCTCCATCAGACACTCCTCAAGGGAGCAAAATAAAATCTGCTCCCTATTTGTGAATAAAATTCAAGAACTTATAGAACCACCATTAGTACCTTTAACTTCCTAAGTATACTTGTTCTCAAGTGTCTCAGTTACTCTTCTCTTGTTGTTGGGACAAATACCCAACACTTAAAGGAAGGAAAGGTTTAGTTCACAGTTACTGGAGGTTTCAGTCTATACTTGGGTGGCTCCAAGGCAGACCGGCACATGGCAAAGGGCAACCTTTCATGACAGCAGCAAAAAGCAGAGAGCAAAATGGAGGAGTAGGAGCAACAATGGCAACAGAGAGCAAGTCTCTCTGTCGCTCTTTTATTCCATGCAGGCTATCTGCCCCAGGCTGGGTGTGGCACTCCCACATAATCCCAGAAGCACTTACACCTATAACCCCAGCCTTGGATTATATATTAGTCACAAACTGTAGAACTGCACCTCAATGAGTTCATCAGGCTTTGCGGAGACAAACACAAATCATAACAACAAAGCACTTAAGAGCCCTGGTCTCTCAGAGAATGTTGTTTTCTTCTGAAAAGGGCAAACTACGTACTTCTCATGAAAATGCTTTTTGTTTCACAGTTTCAATATCCGGACACTGCTGTACCCTTACAGTTCTGGTGAAGTCTACTCTGCTGTTGTAAGAACTTGTTATACATCGATAGCCTAGGACTGTCTTCCTGAGTTAGTCATTATATCTACACTGTTCAGATTCTGTCCAAACAGTCATTTTACCGATAATATAATACACAGTATTCAAAATCTTGTTATATCAAATGTCATCATGGTTATACAGAATTGCATACAACAAGAGACAACTATCAAACACCTGCCTTCTTTTAACTTAGGTCAAATTTAACATAAACAAAGTAGGCTAGCTCCTTCATCTGCTTGCTTTGCCCTTCCTCAAAGCCCCCATGATCACAGATGTGTTCTTGCCCTCACAAATCAAAGTGTACTCCCTGAGCCAGCAGCATTTGTGTTGCATGGACCTGTTAAGAACTGCAGAAACTCAGATCCCAGGCCAGAGCCCTGGAATCAGTAACTGCTTTTCACATAATTGGCAACTCAAGCTCAAGAAGCACACTGCCCAGAACTGTTCACTCATGCTTCTGCCTTGGATCTGAGATTGCTTCTGCTCCCTGGAGATTACTGAGGCATTCTCTAAGGGGTACGGTCACTATGGCAACCTCAATCCCACTGACATTACAACCACTTGCCTGTGCTTGGGCCCACTTGGTCCCCAGTTCTTCAACTTTCCAAGGCAACACTGGTCCAGAATGGTTAAAAATGAGCAAGGCTTTTTGTTTCCCAAAATGTTTATTCATAAGGAAAAAGATCTATTTTTAGGTGTCAACTGCCAACCATCTCAGCTCACAAACCCTCTCCTCCCACTTGCCCAATTAGAAAGATCATATTGTTTCCTGGCATACAATTCCAAGGGCACTGAACACAGGCAGGGGACTTGGAGAAGGGCTCCAAGAACAGCTCTTAGTGAATGGAAACAAGATGATTTCTGCTCAAAGCAATTTCCTTAGCACTCACCCTTTCCTCCCCCCCCACAGACCCCATGCTGAAGGGATGCCAAGGCCACATGGAAGTAACAGAACACCAGCATATGCAAGACATATTTTTCACTCTCAAACAGAGAAGTGAGAGCCAATCAGTTAACTCTCCCTGCATCCCACCCAAGTTGAAAGCTTAATAATAGTCTGATCCCCATTTCCCAGATGACAGAGAGATGAGACTTCTGCCTTTTTTTTTTTTAACATGATGGAGTACATACAAAATGAATGCAAAGTTCAGAAGCTTCTCACCAATTCTGCTCTGTATGAGAACCCTAGAAATGACTATAACACAACACTTACCTTGCAGTCTTAGCATGGCTCAGCAATTTGTGGCCTGTGAGCCCATTTCCCTTTATTCTGTATGTACAGGTGGCCCTCCTTCGTCATAGTGCTTTCCCAGCTGTGCCTAGATGCTGCCTTGAATCCTCAATCCAAGCCCAGTGCTGTACCATCAGGCCCATCCTTGTTTCTACTATTTCCTCCTGCCTTGTAAACATCTAGTTCTACTCATGTCTACTGCCAACCTGAACTTGTAACTGTACCACAGTATAGTTGTCTCCCAAGTCAACAACCTCCCATATAGCATTATTTCCTCCCACTTAGTTCCTTTCACAGCCTTCAGGTCAGCAACCATACCTGTCCTAGCACAGTTCTCCTCCCCTAGAAGGCCCCTGTCGGAGGAGTTCCCATCACCTCTTCATACAGCTGCACCCCTTAAGGTCTGCAGCCACATGTCAGATACTCTTTCTGTCATTCAGTGGTCAACACCAAGGTTCTTCAGAGTATGAGCCAGACATGTATATTTCCTAATTCCATCATTCACAGCAGAACGAAAACCTATGGCACATGGTTAGATCCCTGCTATGATCTGAATGGTGGTGTCCCTTTGGAAACTAATGTTGGCACTGAATCCCAGGGTAGCAGTACTAAGGGATGTGACTTTTGGACAGTCACCACATCATTTGGGCTCTCCCCTCATGGACAGATTAGTACTCTTATAAAGAGCTTCCTTGCCTTTCCTCCAAGTAAGGATGCAGTATCAAGGCATTAGCTGGGAACAGACAGCAGCCCCCAGCAACACTAATAATGGTTTTTGAACATCCCAGCCTCCAGAACTGTAAGAAATACATTCTTGTTCTTTATTAATTACCCAGTATAGCAGCATTAATGAACTATGTTATCCCCTCATACTCTATCTCTTTCCTGATCTGTGAAATTAGGAGTAGCACTTAACTTACTACCTCACTGAGTTATTTTGGGAAATAAAAGTAAAGTGCTTAACACAGTGCCTGGCATACCGTATGGCTCAATAAAAGTGGTTTTGCTATTATTATTCACAATTGGTGCTCAAAAGGTATTTGTCAATACCTTTTGATTATCTTTTCTATTATCTTTGACTATACCCTCATTCCCGCTGGAACTGAGAGCTGTCTCAAATTCCAGGCCATCATCTATGGCAGGGAATGAGACCCTATAGTCTGTCTGGGTCTCTGGCCAGTCTCCCCACATTAGCATCTGAGGCTGTGGGCTGGTGAAATGAGTCTTAAAACCACAGAGCTGCTATAGTTTGACATTTCCTTACAGCTACACACAACTTCTATAAAAACCAGCTATCTCTGTGTATTGTCTTTTATTTTATTCTATTTGAAGAATAAAAACAGAAGCAAAAACAAATATCTCTGTGTATCATCAAGAAGTCAGTTAGTATTTTCAATCTCCACCCTTCAAAGATATACTTTTTACACTCTCTTGTAATCCCTGTGCTTGGAAGGCTGAAAATAGGAGATTCACTGAGTCTGATCTACGTAGTTAGACCCTATAGGCCCTGTAAACCCTGTCCTAAATACATTAAAAAAAAAAAAAAGATACACTTTTTAATTGAATTTCAGCCCACACAAATCTCTTCCTTCTCTGACCTCACAGTGCACTTAGGACTACAAAATGTAGCATTTAATGCTCTCTCAACATTTTATAAGGCTGTGTGACTTTGCAGACAAGGCCACTGTAAGTGGCCTCCATAGATGATTAGCACAGTATGTTATAAACAATGTATACTTTTAAAAAATGTATTTGGTTGTTAATAGGGTCTCATTATGCAGCTCAGATGCACAGTGATCCTCCTGCTTTCACACTCCCTAGTGCTGTGACTACAGGTGTGCGTCACTATACCTGGACTCTTTGGACTCTTCAACCTGCCCTGAGGGCAGGGCTTACATGATAGATGGTGCTGGGGAATGAACTTTGGTCCCTGGGCTTGCCTAAACTTGCCCATGCAGGTGCTTTAGTCCACTTAGTCATCTCGCTAATCCCTAAAATGCATACATTTTGTACATACAAACACTGTATGTACAAAACATTCTCTGCAGCAATTTCCTTCCTTCAGACAAAACAGACCTGCTATTTATTTGCATTTATTTTATACCACCAAAGTGCTGAACAATGTATCATAAAACACACTATGTCCATCACTCTCCATTCCCTACATGCTAAGAGACATATTCTATGTGGACTAAACTATGAAATGGAACTCATCCAGCCATCTTTGATAACATTTCAGCCATGCTCTATGTAATAAGTGAAAAGAGACTGTTTGTTTCCTTAAAAACAGACGGCGATGATCTTTAGGCGGCAGCATTTTATCTGCCAACGCTGCAAAACTGACGGAAGAAACATGATGTGTCTTTCCAAAAACAATGGTTTCCCAGCAAGTTCCTCCTTATAAATTTAAAATGTGTCACTGTCTCAACAGACCAGAGATCTGGCCTCAGCTGTCCTTTTCAGAAACCACAACAGCCTTGCATGTGAAGCCTTCAAAATGCAGAAGACCTGTTAGCCACCAGCAAGAACTGTTTTTTTTTTTTTTATCAAACATCTTTATTTTTTTTAAATTTTATTTATTTATTTTTTTCTTGTCTCAGAACCTTTGTTTGTTTATTCACTCATTTTTTTTTTGGCCAGCTCAGCCCGCCCCGAGGGCAGGCTGTGGTGCCGGAGATCGAACCGCGGTCCTTGAAGCAGCCCAAGCTTTCCCAAGCAGGCGCTTTAGACCACTGAGCCATCCCGCCGGGGCCAGCAGCAAGAACTGTTTGCAAGGAGGACTACTCAGGTCACGTTCAGTGTCTCTGAGCTGGGTGGCAGTAGAGGTAGGTGGGGAGTTCTGGGCACCTGTGGTCTGTGGCATCCATTCAAGCATCCTGCTGGTACTGCTTTTCTACAACCAGCTTTGACTATGAATGAGAAGTAACAACAGGAGAAATAAGCCTTGTAGTTCTACAGCACAGAAAGGTAACTACATCTTAGTTGATTGTGTAGTTTATATATTGTTTTAGGTATAAAAAGAGGAGCTCAATGTTTCCAACATAAAGAAAAATATTTAAGGAGATAGATATGCCAATCACCATGATTTGATCATTCTGCGCTGAAGCACCTCAAACTATTATATTATACTCCATGCACTCTGGTTTATTTTGAAAATAAACCAAAACTAGCTATACAATTCATGGTATTAACTGTGGTCTGGGCAACAGCTCCACTTCCACAGAGGTACACAACAGCTTTACTAAAGAGGCTTTTGAAGGCTAATTGGGAGTCATGTGCCCATCTGTGCAAGCCTCACCACCCCACTTGGCAGCCCCTCCCTTAGTAAGGGGTCATGGAGAGTTTCATCTTGCATACTTGACCTTTAACAACAAGGAAACCCCAGTGTCTGTGATGTTCTTGTACCCATGGTGACCATTCAACAGTGACCTCTAGCATTGCCAAGAAGAATCATGGAAGGGTTTGGGCAAAGCCTAATGGCTCCTCTGACCAAAAAGCATCAGTATAGCACTAAGAACAAAGGGACAGAAAACTCTTTCCCTCCCACTTACAGGAAGTGTACCCTTAATTAACTGCTTGAGATACTGCCCTGGAATGAGTAGCTCCAAATCCCCAAATATCTGTCACATTTGCTTGGCTTCAGTTCTAGGTACACCAGCTATCAGGGCAAATTTTCAGCCAGTAGGACCCCTGGGTGAGGAAAGTCTCAGACACCTGGGTGCAAAGTATTAGCAAGGGAGAACACCTTGTGTTCACTGGTAATAAAATATGAACACACCCCAAGGCCCAAGGCTTATAAGCACTTCCTCTGAAATTTCTTGTTCACTCTTGAGTTATCCCAAGTGGCCCTGCAACATGGGAGCCAGTGACGGAGGCCACCGAGCCACGCCTGTTTCCAGTGTAGGTCCACTTGTAGAGCCAGGTCATGTGAACTCTAAAGGCAAGGCCTAGTCCATCCATTTTGTCCTAAGGCTCCTGGGTAGGCCAGTCAAAAGCTCTCTGGAAGGAGGTAAGGTCCCTCATATAGCAAGTTAGGCATGTGACCAGCCTGGAAACCACCAATCAATTGCTAAAACAGGTCTCAATCTTCCTGTGACAGAGGATCTAGTATGCTAAAGAAGAAAATAAATAAACAAATAAAACCATAAAAGACCATGTTGTAAATGCATCAAAACAACTCTCAGTTCAGATTTGCATGAAAAGACTATGGGAACAGTCAAGCAGGCACAGGCACCTATGTGCCTATTTGAATGAGGGTGGTCAATATCCTGCATCCACCATGCCCACAAATGGCAGAGAGTAGGCCACAATGGTGAAGCTTTAAAAAATTCCTTTGTAGGGGCTGGGGAGATAGCTCCGAGGCACAAGTGCCTGCTGGGCAAGTGCAAGGTCTTAAGTTCGAACCCTGGTCCCACAAAAAAAAAAAAAAAAAAAAAAAAAAAAAAAAAAATTCCTTTGTAATATAAATAGCATTTGAATCTTTTGAATCTGAATTATTACAAAAGGGAAGTCAGAAATGTAACAACTCTATGACCTCTAGGTTCATTTTAAAAGATTACTATTAACTTTTGTTCAACTACTTCCATATCTTCCACAAATAAATTCTCCAGCATTATCTAATGGCTCTGATTTGCCTTAGGAGGGAAAGGTAACACCTTATACCAGGCCCCATACTCCTCCAGGGCTTGCCTCTTGCTTCCCCTCCCCAAACAGAACCTTCTGCATGGGAAATGTACTGTACCCCATCAGTAGCACATTCACAGGCTCCCCTCAGAGGACTGTCATATATACATGCTCTTGTTCCTCTGCCCCCTATCTTGGCAGAGGATTCTTGGGATTTATCTCCTAAGATTTCCAGAGATGCCTTCGTGGGCTCCTCTCAATGGTGGCTGCTGTTTATATCCTGGAAGGCACAGGCCACTCCTCTGGGCAGTTCCTGTACGTCCAGTGCAGCTCCCACTGGGCTCATCCCATGCTGCTGCATGCTCTTGTCCTTCTCTCTTCATCTCCACAGTTCTACTTCATACCTGCCCTTAAATCTCTTGCTCAAGGCATCCTCTCCCAGGGAAGCTTTCCCTTTAGACCACTGCTCCGCTGTGGGAAGTCCAGTCTTCATCTGCACCACTGCGCTGCCATGAGTATTCTGCACTATACTACCACAGGGGCTCCCACCTCTAGGGTACCTCCCCAGGCCTGCCCTGTCCACAGTGGTATACATACCTGCTGTCCCAGGTATATGCCCTCTTTGTACTCGTCCTTCCTGGGCTATCCTCATAGAGGGCAGTACACAGAGGGAGAATGTGGTCTTCTGTGTAAGGCTGCCCTTGGGACATGGTTCCAGTACTCTCAGAGCAGGAAGGCTCCATAGGCTAACAAATGCTTTCCTCCCTACACAGGTTACTTTCAGTAAACATAGCTGGAGGACTGAGGATGATGGGGAGACCTGTACACCATGACAGTTAGGAGAAAATAACAGACAGCATATAGCATTACTGCTGCATGTAAACAGAGGTAGGACAGGTGTTTGGGAAGGGGTTGTGAAGTCTGTGTAAGCCTTTCATTGAATCCCACAATTCCAGGCAGATACTTAAAGATCAAGAGAGAGCTTGAGACAGATCCTCCTCTAGGGGGCACATGTGCCAAGTAGGAAGGCAGGTGGGCAAGCATTCTCCTCCGTGGCTCTTGTGTGGGGCACCACGGACAATCACTGACCACCATCAGCACAGACACAGAAATGAGGCCTGGCCTGTGGGAAGCGGGGTCTCTCACATCAGCAGCTCCCAGGTGCTATGAATTCCATACTTCAAACCCTTGATCTGTAGGACTTAAATACCTGGCTGCTATGGACAGCAAACTCTGTGAAGATAGGGTGAGTATGTCTCCCTACTTAACACCAGATTCCTGTGTAGCACCTGCCACACAGAGCAGGTTTGCAGCCAAATGACACTTCAGAAGGCAAAAGAGCTCATATTCTTAGGTTTCAATCATCATAGGTACCATATGTTGAACACGATACACAAACACAAAGGAATCTTACCATTTCTGGACTTATACAGAACAGGAGTGGGTTCAAAAAATCTCTAAGGCAAAACTGGCAGCTGCTTCTTATAGGACTACCTATTATATACTGAGAATTTAGCCAGACAAACCTCTACTGCAGTTTTTTGTTAATAGGATAAACACATAGTATTTACTTGAAACCTTAAGTGATAGATCTGAGCTAATTTAGTGAAGGATCCACAGCTCTGCTGACCACAGCAATTCTAAAGCAGCCTGTCAGCAGAGTCTGGCCAATGACAGAAAAGTGCCAGCAAATTCTAGCCCATTGTCTTACATACACATACACATCCAGAGAGAAAGGCAGGGAGAGAAAGAGAGAGGGAGGAAGGGAGGGAGAGACGGAAGGAGGGAGGGATGGACGGACAGACAGACAGAGAGACAGAGATAGAGACAGAGACAGAGACAGAGACAGAGAGAAACTAAAGTAACCATTCCAGCAGACATGTAACACATTTCACTCTGCTTTCCAGTAACTAGGTCAGTAGTTAAGATTTTCTTTCTTGCTTTTTTTCTTTTCAAAGAAAACATTCCCTAACCAAAATATGGAATTCATCTGCACTGTAATCCCAAATGGGAGCAGACTCATTTCCTCCAGATCTGTGCATCATTCACTCCCACTCACTCTCCTTTCTCATGGACAATGAATGGAAACACTCCCTTGTAGGAATTTCAGCTGCCTCTTAGAGACAAATGTTCTGGAAAGCACTAATAAGTCACTTGTCCTTCCAAGGCAGGTCACACACTCAGCTATTCTCCAGTTCAGACTCATCCACAAGAGCCTGTGTAGGTATTTGTTAGCAATGCTCTTACTCAGGTCCTTAACCAACACACTCTCCTCTAGGAGAAACAGCTCAGCTCAGCGACAGCCTCAGCATTTGCTGCAGAATGAAGAGTACAACCTCCTGTGCATGTGCTTCTCTATAACGATCTGGTATGATTAACCTTCAACAAAATGTCACTTTCAGAAAGTGACATAGGCATTTGGGAAAGAACATGAGCATTTCTCAGCTACCAGAGCACTGTTTATGAATTTGTATAGGAAAATAGGTTCCCTGTGGCTTGAAAAAGATTACTAGACACTTCTCAAGCATCCACCCCTGCTCACATTTCCCCCAGAAAGCCTCACTTGCTCCCTGCAAGGAACTTGCTGCAAGATTTCTTCTTGTTGAAAGACTTGGCACAGTGTGCAGAAGCAGATCATGTGGGCCACCTGGATGTGCTGTGAAGTAGTTTCTCAAATAGCCATGGCTATTCCAAATGCACCTATGAAAACAAACCTGAACTCCCGAATTCATTCCTTAGAAGACCTACTTTGATTCAACAGAGGCAACCAAACAAGAATTTCAGCAGACTCTGACATACTTGGGCCATCCAGTTATTGACAGCAAGAAGGAATAAAACACACACATTTGGAAGAGTGTGATTCCATCAAGAAAGACTCAAACACAGACTGCATCCTTACTTACAGGCCATCAATGAAGCCATGATGCAGAAGATAATTGAAGTAGTTAAGATCTGTGAAAGACATTCAAGATTTTAAAACTTAAAACCTACACACAGATTATTCTCATTAAACTTGGCAATGTCATCTGTTTTAATGAGTTCTAATGTCTATTACACCTTGAGTCATTAAGGCTGGAACAAATATGTACTTTCAGAGCTACACATGCCAGCTTGGCATTAGTACACATTGTCAAAGTTACACTATTGGCTCCTTTTATGTATTCTTGTTATACCAATGAGGACTATTTATAGGCAATGTTACATTTCAGCTTTCCAAGTGAAAAGCAACAGGCCAGTCTTTCAGTGGATTGATCACAAAACTGTAACTGTCAAGATATTTTTTCAAACATGCTACCCTTGAGGATTCCATTTAGCAAAGCCATTACAGGAGGAGGAGGTGGTGTGTACACGTTCATGTGTGTGTGTATGTGTGTGTGTTATAAAAATATAAAGGAATTAACAGAGACAGGTGATACAGCAAAATATTTAAGAGCATGACCTTTAGTCAAAGGAATGCATGCTTCATTTCATAATTGTATGAGCTGTGTGAATTGGGCAGATCACTGTCTCCCCATGTCATACATGGGGATAAGAGGACCTCTGAGAATGATGTTGCACCCTAGGTACCATGCCCAGCACAGAGAAAGCTTTCCATAAGTTATAGTTCATCACACAGTTTGTATTCATCAGTTTGATCTATGTGGATCCCAGAAACAATCATTAGCTGCTGGGCTGAAGAGGTTTTTCTGTTTGTTCTTACTAAAAGTCAGTTCTCAGAACCTGTGGTTTGCAACTTTGTTTCTGAGCACTGAACACTACTCATCAAACAATCTGACAAGCAACTCAGTTCTGTACATGAAATATAAAAAGTGGAGCTGTATAACTTAGGAGGACAGAATTAAGGCACATTTCCCTTCCAATTATTACCCACATGTAGCCCCTAAAACGTACCCTAGGAACTGAATGTTGCGGGACATACTCAGAAAAACAGTGATTTAAGCCCTTCTTCCAACTTCAGTCTCATTGGAAGAGGTTTGGTGGCAAACTCAAGCTTATCCTGTCCTTACACTGTCAGTAACAAAGTCACAAACTCACAAAGCATGGCCTCTTGCTTTGTAAACACCCTAGATTGTTGTAAATGGCTATAAACTGAGCAGACCTTATTTTCTATCTTTTACTCACTATACACTGTTATATCAACTGCTCTTGCCATAGAACCACAGTGTTTACACAGCTGTGCCAATGAATTGGACTGATGCATGATGTCATTATTAATCAGCTTCTGGAGGAGTTATCATCCATTGATAGCTTTTTATACCTACCAGGCAATGACATGTAAACAACAGTTGGTCCAAAAAGCATAAATTCCAAAGAGTTTTCATTAAAAATATCATCCTCATGGTGGAATAAATACTCTATATGATGTGTGTAATGTACCAGCAGTTTCCCTACATATGAAATGTAACAGGGACAAGAGAACTAGACAAAAATTCCAAGCAAGGAATTAGAATAATTAAGCAGCTGGGGAAAGTCATTACTTCAGAAAGCAGACACTAGAAAGCAGGCCCCTCCTCCGCAGTTTAATTGCTGTTCAGCGGAAGCATGACATGGGTTTAACTGTGGGAATCCAAGAGGTAGAGGGAGAACTTGTTCAGGGTGGTCTGAGGGAGACCAGCCAGGAGTGATGGGGCTAGAGCCAACCAACAAAAGTTCCAACAAATGAGAGGAAAGTATTTCCTCCTCAGAAAAGGCCACGCCAAGTCCCTAGAGAAGGGCTGGAAGACTCCCAGCTTGAGTCATTCGGAAACAGATTTAACGAAGTGCAGCATGGTATCCTGGGGGAATGGCATAGCCCTGACAGAAGAAGAGGATTCATGACCAAGTAGGTCTTTTCTAGCTCCAGCTCCCATGGTTTCTGGATCTGTTCCTTCCAACTCATTGTGGCCAGCAGTGAGGAGGCTGACTGCCACAATCCTTCAGCCTCAAAGAATAGCCTGGATGTAATTATGGCAAAGGCTGTAGCCCAAACTTCCTTGTCAATGGCTTCACCTGGCCGTGGGATATTACAAAGACAGTGGGGGTTCTGTCTAAGGACCTGCTGCTCTATTGTAGGCACTCATTAGTCAGGTACCTGTTCATGCCCTCTTAGATTTCTGTATCTCACCTGCTGAGAAGAGGCCCTGCAGCATCTGCTAATCAGGTTTGCTCCTGGGCAGCAGGAATAATTAAAGCTGCTTCATGATGGGAACACTGAAAAGGTCTCATAAGTGGTCAGTGAGCAGAACACATGGGCTGCATTTGATGCTGTATCTAATTAAGCTGTAATAATAAACCCTAAGTGACATTTATGATTTCACAGGTAGCTGTCAGCCTTTAGGTAGACATCACTGAGAGCAGGGGGAAAGATCAGGCTTTCTCTATCATTCCTATAACCTTGTAAGATAGCACAAGCTCCAGCCATGCCAAATGTGTTCATATCTTCTGGTGTTGCTCATCACACACCAAAGCATTATTTTCTTATTAACTATTTCCTTCACTCTACTTTGAAGAAAACTCCAGTCTAACAATTTAAACAAAAATGCCTCCTAGAAAGTTTGATTTTATTTTGTTTTACTTATTTTATTTTTTGCTTTTTTGAGATAGGATCTTGCTATGCAGTTCAGTCTGTCCTTGAGCTCACTTTTGTAGCCCAGGATAGTCTCAAACTTGCACTGATCCTCCTGCCTCAGCCTGTCAAGCACTGGGATTACAGGTGTGTGCCACAACACCTTAGATTTTAAAAAGGACAGTCTTTTGGTCTGGCTTCAGAGTTGTTGGGTGCTGGTACAGCTATTAACTTCTGTGCTATAGCAAATTGCTTCAGACAACAAAGATGTGTTATTCATCATTCCCTAGGTTATTAAGGCGGCACAATTTGTAATAGCTAGATGTTGGAAACAAACTAAATTCCCATCAACTAAAGAATGGATATAAAAGATGTGGCCTTTTTATATAACTTAATACTACCCAGCCATAAAGAAGGATAAACTAGAGAGGTTTATAGGTAAGTGGATGCAACTTGTGACTATATTCATAAGTGAAATAAATGCACACATGTAAATATTGCATTGTCTTCCTAGTATGGGAAACTAAAAGAATGAATAATATCTAAAATGTACAATAAGGCCAGGAAAATAGCTAAGTGGCATAAGTGTCTGCCTAGCAAGCACAATGTCCTGAGTTCAATCCCCAGTGCCATAAATAAATAAGTAAATAAGGAATGGAGAAAAGAAAGGAAAAGTAAAATTATATAAATATTAGTTAAACCACAAATTTCTCTTAGTTGATTGAAAAAAAAAGGCTTGTGTTAATATTATCTGGACAATTAAAAGCTCCTATCTTGTACTCTGAGAAACTAAAGATAACAATATGCAATGTAGCCGGGCGTGGTGGCTCACGCCTGTAATCCCAGCACTCGGGAGGCTGAGGCAGGAGGATTGGTGCGAGTTCGAGACCAGCCTGGGCTACAAAAGTGAGCTCAAGGCCAGCCTCAACTGCATAGCAAGACCCTGTCTCTAAAAGACAAAAAAAAACAAACAAACAAACAAAAAAACAATATGCAATGTATTATCCTTTGTTGCCCTCATATTATTTTTTTAATAAAGCCATCATGGTGATGTTTTGCTTTATTTACTTCCAGTACTTTTCCCTCGCATATATATATATATATATATATATATATATATATATATATATACACACACACACACACACACACACACATATATATATATATATATATACACACACACACACACACACACACATATATATATATATATATATATATATATATATATACAACCTTGCATAACACTTTTTCCAACATTGCATTTTCCTAAGTTTTTATAAATCTTCACAAGTATTCTTAAAGACTCCACCCTATTTTATCTATAAAAATAATTCTTATACTTCAGATTAAAAATCCTTTGAGAAGAAGATACAATAAACTTTCCTTTTTTCAAGAGGTTGGACTTATTAAATGATTTTCTGTTTAGGGTTTATTAGTGCATGTCTACAGAGCACAGTGATCTCATTCACCATGAGGAGCTGATACACACACAGAACACATGCTGATTCTTTTTACATCCACTTTTCCTCTTGGCTGAATCAACCTTTCTTTTCTTTTTCTTTTTCTCTCTTCTTTTCTTCTTTTCTTTTATTTCTTTTACCTTCTGATGCATCCAGGTACCTTAGAAAATTAGGTGTCTTTTCAAAGATTACTCTGCAGACCTCCCCTTCAGAAAAAGACATTTGATTAATCAGCAGTAGGGCTCAGTGCCCACATTTTCAAAAAGCTAAGAGATAATTCCATTGTGTCCAGAACTATAAATATTAGTTAAACCACAAATTTCAGAACTGTGAAATACTAATAGTGCCTCAAAAAAAAATCTATACATATATCCTTAGAACTTATTGTTTGGGTAGGGTTTGTAGCTCCATTAGGTTCAAGGATTCTGGTTATCATCTAGTAGATGGTAACAGTTTATATATTATTATCTGGTATTTATTTATTTATTTATTTATTTATTTATATTTTTGAGACAGGGTCTCACTGTGCAGTTCAGCCTGGCTTTGAGCTCACTTTTGTAGCCCAGGCTGGTCTCGAACTCACAACGATCCTCCTGCCTCAGCCTCCCAAGTGCTGGGATTACAGGCGTGAGCCATCACGCCCAGCTTATTATTATCTGATTTTTAGACAAACTTCTTTCACTATTTCATTAAAACAGCTCTGGGCATATGGATATGAGATGAAGTTTATGCAATATAATATATATTATATAATATATTATTCACATATTATATATATTATATATGTATATGCAATATAAATATTTCTGTGTGTGTGTGTGTGTGTGTTTTCCAAGGAAAATGAGTCCAGGGTCAAATATATGACATTGTTGGGTTCTTTCTGCATATTACTAAAGGCCATGTCTTGAGTTATATTTATTATCAATCTCTTTTCTCTTAAATATGCGTCTATTAGTACTCAGCCAAAGCATTCATGAATGAACCCTTCTGAAGATCTCTGGGATGCTGTCTCTTCTGGCTATCTGTACTCTCTAGTATATTTCTCACAATTCCTAGCCCATGTGGCCTGTATAAACTTCAATTTACATCTTCTCAATTCCCTAGGACCAAGGATCTGTGTGAGTCCCTGCTCCTTATGCCACAGAGAGTGCTGAAATAGCCGCCAGGCTGTGATCTGGAGTGATACTGTTTGCTTTTCTTCTCTGGGTCACAAGCTTGTGCTGCTTATTAGAATTTAATTTGTGTGTGTGTGTGTGGTTTTCTGGTTGTTCAAATCAAAATGTAAACCTGGCCCGTTATACTTCATTTGACTAGAGGCAAAAATGAGTCCATTTATAGTCAATGTAAGTAAGTACAGTACTAATAATTTGGATTTGTTGTTAGCAATTTTTTCTGTATTTCCTTTTGCTCTTTTTTTTTTTCTTTTGCTTTCTTTTCTTGATAGTTGGTTTCATATTCTTCTTCTGGAACTCCCAGAAGAATCCCTAGAGATTAATTTTGGCAGCATAGATGCAATGTGTAGACAGTTACTGGAGGTTTCAGTCCATATTTGGCTGGCTCTAAGGTTGAGTGGAACAGGTCAGAGAGCATCATGTTCATGGCAGTGGGACAACAATGAAATGGTGACAGAGGCAACCAACCACCCAGGGCAACAGAGCAACAGAAACTGTCCTCATACTATTGTGTTTTGAAAATTTGTTTTATATTTTTTTTCTCTTAAAAAGCAAACAAACAAAAACCCCTTCAGTGTTATGTACCTATCCCTCAAGTCTGGGCTAGTCCTTTGGTTCATTTTCACCAACAGAATGTGACAGAGTATGATGTAAGTTATAAAGCCTCAGATTCAAGGAGATCAGGCAGTTTCCATCTTCATCCTCTTGAAACATGGCTCAAGACCTCTGTGTAAGGAAGTCAGACCAGTGCAGGAAGCTGGCCCAATGTGGCCACAGGCAGCAGTCACTTTCCTGTTCATAATATCCACTATATATTTTGGATCTTATTTACTCATGTAGCTTCTCATACTAGTGAGACAATGCAATGTTTAGGTGGATCTAATTTATTTCATCTATAAATATGCTCTCAAGTTGTACCCATTTATATGTAAAACTCAAGTTTATTTTTCTTTATGGCTAAGTAGTATACTATTCCACTACATTAAAAAAATACACATCTTTTTTATTCATGCCTCAGTTGATGGGCATCTAGGTTGTTTCTTAGATTTAGCTATATTACAAATGATGTTGTCATAAACATGGGTGCACATATATCACCATGGTACAATGTTTTTAATTCTTCTTAGAAGATACCTTAGTTTTTTGATGAATCTCCACACTGACTTTCACAGCAGTTGCACCAGTCTATACCCCCAATAGTGGAGAAAGCTTTCCTTTTTCCCATAGCCCCTCTAGCATTTATGGTCTTTTTACTATTTTGTTTTTTGGTACTGGGAATCGAACTCTGGGCCTTGCGCTTGCTAGGCAAGCGCTGCGCCACTGAGCTACATCCCCGGCCCTCTAGCATTTATTATTGGTTGATTTCTTGACAATAGACATTCCTTCCAGGTGGAGGTGGACTATCAGTATTGTGTTAGAACCTAGTTTTGATGGAAAGAGTTAAAAAGAATCTGTATCCATTGACTCCAAGGAAGCCTCTCATCTGTGTCAGAGTGACGTGGGTTCTATGACATGGTTATAGCCCTTCTGAGAATGAAAGGATCCAGACAAAAGCTAAATTTTGTATCCTATTCTTGAGAGCCATAGCCCTTCAATATTTTGAGACACTATAACACTGAAGCCTCTGCAATAAAAATTAATCTTGTTCAACTACGTTTGATCAAAGGCAAATTAAGTTCATAAAAGTGGAGGAGGACCATTGTCCAGCAATAACTTTTTGGAAAGAGTGGTTTTACATACTTTGTCTTGTTGTCTGATGAAATGTCCCATGTTTCTGAAATATCCTCTAATAGAAGTAGCACACAATGTGGCAAGTCCTAAGGTTATCAAACTGAACACTAGTTTCCTCTCAGGTAACTATATGAATACAATTCCGATCAAAACCATCTTGACTGGACTTGGGAAAAAGCTGTGACACAAAGGATTTTTTCCTCCTCTCCTCTCCCCTTCCTTCTCTCTCTCCCTCCCTCCTCCCCTCTCTCGTTCCCTCCCTCTCTCCCTTTCTTTTCTTCCTTCCTTCCTTCCTTCCCTCCCTCTCTCCCTTTCTTTTCTTCCTTCCTTCCTTCCTTCCTTCCTTCCTTTCTTCCTTCCTTCCTTCCCTCCATCTCCCTTTCCTTCCTTCATTCCTTCCTTCCTTCCTTCCTTCCTTTTCAGTAAATATTTTAAGCACTAACAGAAGTCTTGACAAGAGTAAAACCAATAGAAGCTAACTTTTATTTTCAACAAGAAATCAATAAGCAACTAAAAATAACCACTCTACTTCTTACTTCCTGTTGGCCACCAGTGTGTACTCTCTCATTTAATTTTTTGTTTAATTAAACAGAAAATATTCCTCCATCCTCCAAGCCAGGTTCTCTATTGGCAGCTTTCTATAACCATGATATGGGAAAAATTGTAATAGTCTGATTATGAGACCATGGCAGTACTGAGAGTGGATGAAACTTCACATGAGAAGGGTCAACTCAAACTGAGGATTTGGGCTTATGATGAGAGCAGTTACAAGATAAGAACAGGTAAGGGTAGTCTCCCCAAGTTCTGAGGCCATGATCTGTTACATGGAGAAGCATGCCAATATATAGTGAAGGCACAATGAAAACTTGATGCTAAATGCAAGCCATTAAAATACTTATATTCAGGAGACTAACAAGGGGTATTGAAAAGGAACCATTTTATTTTCATCTAGCTGTTGGAACAGTTTATTAGAATTGATTATTTTTATATTCATTTGCTGAAAAATAGTGATTCACCCAAAGATATCTAATAACCAGTGACAAGTTTACTAAAATAGACTCAAGATAGCTCATATGTTATTTTTAGTGTCTAAATTTTTGTTTATTTGCAGTGCTAAGGATCAAACCTAGGGGCTCAAACATTAATCAAGCACTCTACCACTAAACTATCTTCCACCCTGGTGTGAAATATTTCTAAGTCTGTCTTATGGTATGAAAGCTTGGTTCTAATTTCAAAAGACAGAACAAAAATGAATCTACAAAGGAACGGGAAATTCCATAGAAAAGAAAACAGTCTATGAATGATAAAAAAGGAAGGAAGTAGAGATTCCTAAGGGAGAAGAAATTGACTAAACTGGGCCAGCAAGACAGTTCAGAGGTGTGGGGCCCAGCAGGATGGCTCAGTGGTCTAAAGCACCAGCTTAGGAAAGCTTGGGCGGCTGCAGGGACCGCAGTTCAATCCCCGGCACCACATGCTGCGCCAGCCCTGCCTTGAGGGCAGGCTGAGCCGGCCATAAAAATAAATAAACAAATAAACAAAAGTTCTGAAACAAGAAAAAAAAATAAATAAATAAAAAATTCTAAAAAAAAAAAAAGGACAGCTCAGGGGTCTAATGTGTCTGCTTAGGCAGCTGCATGGGACTACTGTTTGATCCCCAGCACCACATGCCATGCCAGCCCCACCCTTAGGGTGGGCTGAGCCTGTAAATAAATAAATAAATAAATAAATAACTTGAGTACATTGGTCAGTCTAAGAAACAAGGGAATTGCTTGGAAGAGTTTTATAGAAAAGCTACTTAGAGAACCTCTGTGAGAATAGAGAGAGGAACACAAAATCTTGTGTGTAGTTTGTTGTTATTGCTGTTATTTTATTTTGTCTTTTTGCAGTGCTGGGAATGGAACCCTGGGCCTCATAGCTTACTACTTGGCAGGGACTTCTCTGCCCACTCTTGATAATGGACAGGCAATAGTCCTTTTCTTTGCTAGCTCAGTATCACATGTCATACCAATAACTCTAAGTGACTAGATGCCAATCATCAGATCTTAGGACTTCATTCTTCAAATGACAGAAATGGAATGGTTGAAGGGTTATCAGGATGTTTTCCATGTTAGCATATGTCGACAAGACTTTGGCATTATTAGTACAACAGACAGAAACAGGAAGAAAACAGCACAGAAGGATCCTTTATTAAGGTCCACTAACAGTGCTCGGTTCTACTTTCTTTCCTTTCCAGGAATTTCCCCATGTAATAAAGGTAGCTCTGTTTAGACTTGGCTGGCCACAGATTTCCAATAGTTTTGTTTTCTTCCAGATCTGAGTTCTTGGAAAAAAATACCATAATTTCCTTATGGGCCTCATTATACCATAGGATGATTAGCACTGAGGAAACATTATTCCTAAAATGAGCCTATACAATCCAGTTCTCCTGTTTGATACCTTGTCAGGATTTGTTATAAGGCATGTGCCACATTTACAAACTTTCAGACAATTCTCAGAGATGTTCCCTACAGTCTCCTTCCTTGCTTTAGGATACATGGCATGTGCTTTCAAGAATCCAACCTAAGAAATGTACAAAATTAAACTAACTTGATACCAGTCAAGAAGGCAGGCCAAAGGGATGTTCCAACTTCAGGTGTAGAAAATATTCCTTGTGCATCAAAACCTTGTCATGTTATGTGCATGCTGAAGAAAATTTCTGTGTCAGTATCACAGTGGGCCTCATAGCCTTGGTAAAGAAAATGAGCTGTCAAGAATCTCTGGGAATTACTGTGTTTTATGTATTCTAAAGCAGATTGGATTTCAAGAGCTAGTTCCAACTTCCACAGTATTACATTTCCTTTTATTTTTTCCAGTAACATATTTCCAATAATTCCAAAAATATTATTCTCAGGAAAGTATGCTTTGCTATCTTAATAAAGTCTTCCAGTCTTTAGAAGATGTCATCATATTTTCATTCTCAAAAATATTAATTTCATTCCCACAAAGAATCTTATGAAAATATTTGTATTTTGTGCCTGAGTTCCTTAAGAGATAAGTAAAAATCTAGCTAATAAAGAATAATTCCAGTATTACCCAAACAATACATACTGGAATATGGAAATAAGACCCAAAGGAAAAATGTCAAGCAAAGTCTTTCTATATAAAAAGTACTTTCCAGAGGCTCTCACTTGACTAACTCTGTATATGTGGCTTTTTTCTTTTTTTTTTTTTTTTGTTATGGCCAGCTCAGCCCACCCTGGGGATGGGGCTGGCACAGCATGTGGCACCAGGGATCAAACTACAGTCCCTATGGTTACTTAAACTTGCCTAAGCAGGTGCTTTAGGCCACTGAGCTATTTCACCAGCCCATATATATGGCTTTAAATCAAGTAAGTAGGTAAAAACTAAGTTTCTACAAATGGTAAATTAATAAATGAAGATTCACTGCACACAAAGAATCATAGATTTAATTAAAATGGCACACTTTCTAAAATAACAACTTTTGCTTATTTTACAGAAAATTGATTTATCATTTGGTAAGGATTGTCTAATTAGAAAATCATACATACATTCATCCAAAAAGTGACACCTAGACACACAAGACACAGGGAAAAGGGATGCAGGTAAAGAGAAGAATTATAGGGTAATTATATACCATGCTGCATTAAAAGTGTCAGGGACATTAGGGAAAGAAGCCCAAGGAACAGCTGACTTTATGGGTCTGCTGCCCAGAAGAAAGGTTTGGTCTAGGGATGTCCAGATTGTGGTAAGCAGCTGAGGAAATACAGTGGGCAAGACTGGTCAGAGAATATAAGGAGACAAATGAGAGAAAGGGCCAAGACTACCTGCAAAGAACGGCTAGGGAGCAGACAAAGGCAGATTGAAAGTCCTGGGCCGGGGACATGGCTCAGTAGAATAAGCACTTGGCTGGCAAGCATAAGGTCTTGAGATTAATCTCTGGTACCACAAAAAAGAGAGAGAGAGAGAGAGAGAGAGAGAGAGAGAGAGAGAGAGAGAGAGAGAGAGAGAGAGAGAGAGAGATACCTACCAAAAGGAGAACTGGGTAAATAGCCCTTCATGAGATCAATGAACCCTTTATTCTGAGTCAATGCTTGTGTTTATTTCTTCTCCTCTCTATAGGAGCTGTAGCTGGTCTTCTCAGAACAGGCAAAGGGTTATTAGAAGTATTAGGGAAGGTGAAGGTGAACATGGGGTGCTCATAAGGTCTGGGTGAGGTGGGACCACAATACCCACTAGACAGGAATGCTTTCCAGCTGCAGCAGACACAAACAAGAAGACACATGAGAACTTACAGCTGTGGTCTCTGACATGTCCATGATAAGTTTCCCCCCAAATGTAGTACAATATTATATATAATTAACAGTTACTTAGCAGACACTACATGTGAAGTTATGCATTTCCAATAAATCTTTCTAGGAAAATGAGTCCGGGCTATAATTGTCACTGTAATAAATGACAACTACACCTGAATAAGGTACTCTAAATAAACAATTCACAAAAGGGAAACTACAAAGAGGTACTTAGTTTATGAAAAACATCCAATTTTGTTAATAATACAAACTCAAGGATCAGGAATATAGCTCAGTGGCATAAGTGCCTGGCAAGTGCTAGGTCCCGAGTTTGATTTCTGGTACCACTAAATAAATAAATAGATAGATAAACTAACTAACTAACTAACTAATTAACTAACTCAAAAGTTTCCCCCAGAAGGATAAAGAAAAAAGGCTGCAACTCAGAAGGTATTTGAAGAAAGAAGCTAATGGCAGTTGTCTTCTGCCACTGCCCGGACTCCTTACTAATTGTAACATAACAGGGTCTGGAAACAATGGTCCTTGGGCCAAGCACAGCTACTGCCTATTTCTGTTAATCAGGACTAGTTGGTTGATTGATTGATTGAACTTCCAGAAGACCAAAAATAACAATATAAAATCAACATAGCATACAAAAAGAGATATTTGTAAAATATTCAGTCATCAGATGACTCCTAAAATGACAAGATTTTTTTTTTTTTTTTTTTTGGTGGGACCAGGGTTCGAACTCATGACCTTGCACTTGCCCAGCAGGCACTTGTGCCTCGGAGCTATCTCCCCAGCCCCTGAAATGGCAAGATTTTTACCCTGAATCCTCATAATTTTCTATATGAATACAAATTTTTGATAACTGAGGAGGAGATACATATACTGTATACATCTCTGGCAATTCTAATCCAGTCACAACAATAAATATGTGAGGGCTGCCACATGGCTCTAGGAGGGTACCTATGTTGAGCAGCACTAAGGATGATTAAAGTATGACCCCTGGGCAGGTGAAAAATATCTCTTTGAATAATGTAGTTGTTATAGACAAACATTTAACACAAAATATCACAGCAACTAAGGAAAAGGGCTTCCCACAGTGACTTTCTCTGCAACCTCCTCTCACCAAAACACCTGCCAATATCTAGATGGATACAGATTGAAATGTACCTGATATAGGGGATAAGTGGCTCAAGCTGATGTGTTTGATCTTGAATAATGATAAGGAGCCCACAAAAGCACTTGACTATTGTCCTATCTGTGCCTTTCCAGCCCAAAGTCACTCCATGACTGTCAGGAGGAAAATGGGATTCGACTTTAACTGAATGAATGATGCAGTCTGAAAATGAGAAAGGAATGAGAAATATGGTGGAGCAACAAGAGGGAAGCAGCTCTTTCTCGGAGTACACTGGGCTTCTCACATCAATAAAGATGACCTGAGATGTGATGATTTGGCTATGTGCAGAGAACAATTTGTATTCAATCAGGTCAATCTCCAAGTGCACCTGAGCTTAGGAAGCAGCCTTGAGAGATCTGTGCAGACTGTTCTGGAAAGGTACTGGAAGGAGGAGAGACTCCAGGGGACTTACAAGTTGCATGGCATCCTTGTGCTAGGATGCATGGTGAATGGCCAGGCCCTGGCTGATGGATGCTGGTGCTGGCATTATTTGAAAGGCAGGACTGCTATGACTACTGGCTTCACCCACCATACAAACATTATTGATGTGACTTCATTAATCCAAAGGAGAAAGCAGATTAAATAAGTAGAAGGCAATTTCAGTTAGGATGTCATGCTGAAGTTTCAAAGAGCAGATAAAATATGGATTTATGAAGCAGGATCTAGGAACTTCAAAGATAGACTATTGCCCTTTTTAGTGACAAGTAGAGATTGCTGCAGTTTGGCATAAAAATGTTTAAGGAATACTAAATAATATGTTTATAGCTATTATAATGTAACAAGTTTCATATAAAAGCATATATACATTTTACAATAATGAAGGGCACAGAGCAACACCAGCTAGAGCATAATCATACAGCTGAGTTCAGTTAATCTTTTCAAGGAGCAATTTAAAAAGCAGATCATTAAAGTAAAAATCTCCCTAGGCAAGGATCATGGGAATTTCTCCATGCAGACAGAATGACAACAGGAATACCCACTGGAACCAAATATCCTTGCTGAAGGATTTACAGAGCCTTCTTTGCAGATTTCAGCATCTGACCACAATACCATTATACTTTCATTGATATGAGATTGACAATGGCCCTGTGAACACATCCCATCAAATCGAGGGCTAGAAGTCTCTGTGCAACAATCTCTCAGAGGGAGGTCAGAAGGCACAAGAATGTAAGCACACACCACAGCACCAAAAAGAGCTACTTTCCATGAGGGGTGAATATCCTTTTAAATTTGCAGCTTCAACTCCTCTCCCTTGAGTAGGTGACTGTTCCTCTTCTCAGAAGAAGTAGGGTCATAACATGAGTATTCTTTTAACAGCTATGCCTCTGTTATGGTTGATGTCTAGTTGTTCCCCCAAAGCCTCATGAGTCCTGGGGCGGGGACTTCTAGAGTTTGAGACTTGATTCATGATCCACCGGGATTATGTGTTTTAATACTGATGAGATTATGGTCTGAGTACTGCTGGGAATTATAGGTGTGGCCTGAGGTGGGTAGGCTAAGGCAGAGAGTCTGATGTAATTTAAAGAGAGACAGAGAGACAGACTCGCACTGTTGCTCTGCTGCCCTGATTGGTTGGCTGCCTCTGCCACCATTTTGTTGCTGTTCCACTGCCATGAACTGGATGCTCTCTGCTCTGTTCCACTCAGCCTTGGGCCAGCTGAACATGGCTAAAGCCTCAAACTGTGAGCTAAATAAACCTTTCCTTCCTTCATTTTGAGTGTTGGGTATTTGTCCCAGCAATGAGTAAAAAGTAACTAAGACAGCCTCATACTTGAAGCTTCCCTATGGCAAATCCACCTTCCACATGCCATGGCCTCAACACTATTCCTATCCAAACCTAACCACATAGGCCTCTGCCTTCCTGGACTGAGTTTCCTCACTTAGCTGCAGCTCTACCCATCCTATTCTCCCAGGCCTGCCTCTAAGTCCCATTGCTTCTTGTCAGAGACATCTCTCTCCCTTGTCTCTTGGCCACTGATCATCTGGATTTGGTTCAAATTGATATTCCTATTGTCAATCCAGCTACATACATGCATGCCCATGATCCTTACCTTAATGTTCAATTTTGTATCTCTGCCTACCTTCATGGCTTTCCAAATGATAATCATACTCTCAAAATTTTGCTATAAATTGAAAGTTATATATAAGTCCATATTCACTCCTCCTCTTGCCCAACCTTAAATGAATATGCATCAAGCACTTTCCTGGATACCCTATAATCTACTGACATAGGGTTCTCTTTATAAAGTCACAGGACCAGCTCTGCACTCTATCACTTATTCACCATCCATTGAACGTATAGACATTGAACACCCATATGTCAAACACTGTACTGAGCACTGCAGACACACCAACAAATTCAGGCCTGCACTCATGAAGTGTACAGTCTCTCAAGGGAAGCAACTTGCCATAGAAAGGAAATGTTTCTATGAACTAGAGCCCCCAGGACTCTACTATAGCTATGATTCTTATCAGAAGAAAGGCAAGCTGCAATATGCAGCTAACAAAAATAAAAAAGAAATTATTGCATGTACTTTATTCTTTAATTAAACAACTGACTTGCATTTGCCACATCTTGAAAATCACCCTCTCACCATTTTCCTATCCAGAGACCAAATATTTAGTCCAATATACTCTTAGTAAAGAGACAGATATTACACTCTCTGTTTAATTCCTTCCTTACTCTTAATAAGTGCTTCCAGTTGATGGTACCAATAAATTCTATTTTGTGACAATAACACCCAACTAACTATAAAAGGAAAAGTTTCATTTCTCTAGCTAGAGATTCTCTATGAAATTTGAGAGTGGTTCTCATTTAATTTGCACATATTAATTCTGAACACAGCTGGCAACACTGGCAGGCAGATTCACACATCTGCTCAGTAGGGAGTAAGGCGAGCAACATATTTACCACAGTACTGCCTGAAGGAGTGCAGGTGCACACTGTACATCAAGTGCTACTTACAACAGAAGGACCAAATAAGGAAAGTACCTGGTATTCACTGGCACCACAATGCAGAACAGAACCAGAGAGGACAGGTAATCTCAGCACCATCACCTTGTAAGGACACAGCCATGACACAAACTCACATCAGTAAGGTGCTGAATTAAATACTCACTGCCACCGAGAGTGCATTTAAAGCTCTCTCAGGATGTGGATGTGAAACATAAAACTGACCTTACCTACATTATCTCTGCATATTTCATTCCTGCACTTGTGACAAGATTTTGCCAACAACCATCCCCTTGAGAATATGTCTCTCTATCACCAATACTGCTATATGATTAGAATGCTAATTCCCTTTGGGCATATAAGTCATTTTCTCATGGATAACAGTTCCTAAAGTGACTTCTTAGGGTATGGCAAAATGTAACCTATAGCGTGGTTCTACATCAAATGCCAAAGGCAATAATCACCATGGAAATAGATGAAAAGTATTTAAAGCATGTCTTACAGGATATCTGTCAGGCAGAAGACTAAAAGTATTCTACACTCTACACTTTTATAGGGTGCTAAGGCAAAGGACCACAGGGAAAGACATCAAAATTGGGCCAGACTGTCACTTAAGGCTTAGGGAACACATCTGCTAGGTGCTTTTGCTTTATAAATTTTAATTTTTTTTAAAGTGGTACTAGGTATTGAACTCAGGGCCTTCACCTGTGTGGTGGCACAGGTCTGTAATCCCAGTGCTGGGGAGGCTGAGACAAGAGAATCACTATGAGTCTGAGTTGCATAAAGAGACCCTTACGAAATAAATAAATAAAACAGATTTTTCACTTTTTAAAATGCAATTATGTTCAAGAGAAACCTTCTACCATATGGATACAAGGTATGTAACAATTGTTTATTTGCTTGTTTGTATGCATTATTTGGGATTGAACCCTGAACCTTCCCCAGACTTTTTTATTTTTTACTCTGAAATGGAATTTTGCTGATTATTCAGGCTGGGCTCAAACTTATGATCCTCTTGCCTCAGCCTCCCAGAGTATAGTGTCCTGTTTCATATAAACACTCATACATACAGTGTCTTTGAGTGGAAATTCATATTCTCTCTCATGGCACAGACAGGTGTCTATTGAATCTTCACTTTGTAGACCAATATGAGCAAATGTCTAACTTCTAACCCATGTTGCCTGGCTAAGAGGCACCTGAAAGTGGATTTGCACAATGCATGGCAGAGTGCTGCAGTTAGGAAAATTTACTCATGTCTCAGAAAACTTTCTTGAGAAATAACACATGTAAGAAATTCCTTACTTTCAAAATAAAGAAAATGTATGTTTTCTTAATTTTTATTACTAGAAAATCAGTTTCTTCCACACCAATTACATAAGTACTAAGTAGACATTTCAGTGCTATTAGTAATAAAGTGCTCTGATTAGTCTGCTCAGGACAGCACCCACCTTGGGTCAGGTCTGCCTTTCCCATGAGAAGGAACTCTGCTCAAGCTATTTCATAACTCACAAGTGTTTACAGTCCCATTAAAGAAAAAGATTCACCTTCATAGCATTGGCTGATAGAACAACTTAACAACACTTGAGAATTCAGTAACCCAAAAATGTAACATGAAAACAAATTTTCCTTTGCCTGAAACTGTAACCCCAAAAGGTAACCTTTGTACAGACCACACAGTATCTGTGCAGTGCTCTGACTATATCCCTGATGCCTGGCAGTTCTTCCCCAACAGATATTCATTTGGTCCAGAATACATCCCACACCCTGCTTTCTTGGTCTGAGCTCATCCCTAAGATTTTAAAAAAGCCATGGAAGACCTGGCCAAATAGGTCTTTCCTTTTAAGAAGCAGAGAGGGTCACAATCTTTAGGCACAATTATAATACTTAACTGTTCACTGCCTTGATTGTCTTAAATGCATATTGTAGAGGATTACTTAGCTCCTACTATTGATATTTTCCAAAAGTGACCCTTTATAAGTTAAAATCTACTTAGTTCATGATGAAACACCTAGTACTTAACTGTTTCCTACTCATGCTATCTGCATGGTCTGTCATCAAGTAATAAAAGTGGGTAACTTCAATTAGACATTATTACTTCTTTCTGAGAGCACTGATAACAAATGGTGAAATGTCCCACAAAGAAACTGTAAATAAAAGATAATTTCAGGTCTTCTGTATCTATTATATAGTGCTCTAATGTGGATGGAAAAAAAAGCATGTCAAAACTGAAGTACAGAAACAACATCACTAACTCTAACACTATGTACAAAGCTTCCCAAAATCCTTCATCACATTGATGCATGCTCATCCAAGAAGTTTTTACAGCCCCAAAGACAACAAGCTGCTACCACTCAGGTTCAAAAAATATGAAATGCTATGCCTTTCTCAAGAAGCTGCCACACAGGGAAGATGTCTCTAAAAAACACCAATGACAAAAGCATCTGATATCATTTACTCACCTATTTCTGTCTATGAGGATGCTGGGAAATCTCACTGAGCAACTTCAGAAAATGCTACCTGGAGAAGCAAATTGAACAAAAGTTTACTTTTGGAAATAAGATAACTTAGCATGCAATGTTATGTCTCATTAAAATATGTACTATTTCTTTAAATATTAGTTCCCAAGCCAATAGTTCAACTTATACTAGAACACAGCCACTCCTTCCTGAGAATACTAATACAGGGTCCAAACTACTATTGAGCTAGTAGGGAGGGAGGGAGACAGAGACAGACAGACACAGAGACATGGGGTGGTGGGAGACAGGGAGACAGACAGACAGACAGACAGACAGACACACACACACACACACACACTCTCTCTCTCTCTCTCTCTCTCTCTCTCTCTCTCTCTCTCTCTCTCTCCAGAGAATGTGGAGCTCATGCTGCACCTTAATTATGTATTTTCATTTCTCTTCACAAAGATTGACTTGAAAATACATGTCTATGAGACCGTGTTATGAACAACCATAAAAGACTCGATCCTGGAATAAATTAAGGAATTAAGTATAAAATTATAAAGAGAGAAACTACCTTTCAGCACTTTTCATCTTTTCAATTATTCTATTAACTTACTTAAGTCTGACAAAATTATCAAAACCTGAAGAAATGGGAAAATGGTCATGAAGACTGCAATAGTAAAAAGCCGAGATAATTTTATTTAGTGATTTGTTTATTCAAAAATTACATTTTTTGGTGGTTTTGAAGTCTTTTAAGCAACCTTTAGAAAATGATAAGCCTATTAATGCATTCATGAAAAAGACAATCCAGAAATAGCTTTGAAATAGTATGTGTAAATGGAACAAATTTCTAGTATAAAACATCACAGTACTATTTATTGAAAGCATATACGTTGGACCATCTCAAGTATTGTAATCTTTTCAGACAAGTACTATCTTTATCAACAGATGAGAAAAATGATGTTAAATGAGATCAAGAATATCCCGCCACACTACATAGATCCAGGGTTACTGAATATAGTATCATTTTCACCCTGCCTTTGGAGCCTTGCTCTGGAAAGAACACCTTCCACTCCACAGAGTGAACCCATCTCCTGGAATAGAATCCTGACATTCCTGAATGTATAAGTCTACAAAAGAAACCATATAATGGGTACCATTAGCTATGTCTTTTTAATATGTCAAAGTAAATTCTTCATTTAAAAATAATTAGGCTAGTAATGCTACTTATAATATTGTACATGGGTAAATGCATAAAAATAAAGAATTCAAGGAATATTTAAAATATCATTAGAAGGCTGGGGAGACAGCTCAGCAGTCTAAGTGCCTGCCTGGCAAGCATAAGGACCTGAGTTCAATTCCTAATACCGCATACCATGCCAGCTCCAGAACCCCAGGCATGCTGTACCAGCCACCAAAGTCAGGCATGGAAGTTCACACCTGTAATGCCAGTCCTGGGCAGGCTGAGACAGGGGGATCACTATGAGTTGGAGCTGCATAGTGAGACCCTGTATCAAACAAATGAAAAAATTTTTAAAATCTTTTAGAAGATATATGTTTAATTACACATAAGGTGTATCAAACAGAAAACATTAAGAATCTCAGTAACTAAGTAAATAGAAAAACAGAAAAAGTCTACATGCCCCTTTTGCATGTGGAAATTTCAAACTGGGACAACACAATTTGTAACAGTGTGCTACATGCAGGTAGCCACACTTATAGCTAGGTAAGTAGTTTAATAACCAAATAGTTCTGAAAATCCAATAGGTAACTTAAAAATTCCTCTGGCTAAATAATCATTCTAGCTTAGAAATAAATATAAAGATACTATATAATAGTAATTAGCTTTCACGTTATAAAAACAAATACCTAAAATAATGCCAAATTCATAAAGTCTTTTTTTAAATAGCCTAGGGAAGCTATGATTTTTTTTTTTCTTAAATGGTTCTCTGTAAGTTAATTGCTACCTAAATTCTAAGGATTCCCTCCAAATTTAGCTCTTCAGAGAAGTCAGCATTTTTTTTTTTTTTTGGTATGCCTTCTATGAAATGAACCATTAAGGGTTATAATGAATGGATCTGTATAAACAGTTTCTGAAAAGCATTTCGTTTCTCTCAAAAGCTAAATGAATCACAGAAATACTTAAATTCTTGAATCTTATCACTGTTCAAAAATCAAAGGACACAGTTTATTTTCCCCTTTTTTACATAATGTAAAAACAAAACTTTTGACTAAGATAGATCCTAGGATTCTCAAAAGAATACAGAGGCAGTGTGGTATACTGATTCCACCCTACAGCTTTCTAAGCTCACGTGGTAAAAGGAATTTCCTAGAATAAGTAAACATGACACAAAGCTCTGAGAAAAAAGACATTAGGAATAAGTTCTCAGTACCATGATTAAGCTTTTTTTTCTGACAAAGCAACCACCGAAATGATCAGAAAGAATAAACTAATTTTGTTCCCGGGTTTGGTTGATAAATAGTTTTATTCTTTACCAAAAAAGCTATTTCCAAAAATTACTTAAAATATAGCCAATGAAAAGCTTACAAAAAAAATAATTAATGTATTAGGATTAACTCTCAGGCACTTTTATGTACTTGGCAGGAATTAGCTCATTTACTTCTTGGCAGGAATTAGTTCATTTATTTGTCACAAAAGGCCTAAGAAGATACAACAGTTATCCCCATCTGAAAGATGAGGAAGCAGGTACAGAGATGTTTAAAGAACTTTTCAAGAGTTACAGGACTCACTACAGTGTTGATACTCAAATCCATATATACTATTGTAGCTGATCTTAACAATTATAAATGCAGACAGAGAGAACTTCAATCTCATTTTAAATCTGAGAAAAAGTGCTATTCTAAGGACTACACACTGTCTCAAAGTCACACTGCCAATCAGTACTAAGGGTCAAGAGCAGAACCCAGGGTACTCAACTCTGAGGGAAAAGGCTGCTTCTACATGTGTTTGGTTTTGGGTTAGAGTCTATAAATCCATGGAGAATGTGTAGTACCTTTCATCACTGAGATCACACTTCAGGATCCTCCCAGGGGCTGCAACAACTGCAAGTGCATGAAGTGCAGCCCAGACCAAGGCATTAGCACACTTCTCTGCTGTCAGTTTTCCATGCCTTTTCATTTCAAGATTGTTACATGCACAGGTTGGTATAAAAACTAGAAATACTTGTCTTCATTATTTGTCATTTTTTACCTTTACTTTTGCATCTTATTAGTTTGCTCAGTAATTTAAATTGTATAGCCCAATAAATACAGGCATTTTCTTATTCCAGTCAGGGTTCTAAATGCAACTGAAATCACAGTGTTCTTGAACAACATGGAGTAAAAAGTTTTTACTACACATTCATGTTCATTTCTGTTACATGTCCCCCACTCTACTTCCAAAAAGAGAAACAATAACTGCCTTTTGTGCCTAAGTGCAGTGCCCACATGAAGGGTACCAGCACTTACTCATTGAATTGAATTGCAGAAAACAGGAAAAAGAATTTCTCAATTACAAATTTGTCTACCTGGAATCACTTCAAATTGCTCTGTAAAACTAGAACCAAGGAGTGAAAAGTTACAAGGATAAAATTCAGTTTAATTTTTTTAAAGCTTTATAATAAACTGAGCTGTTCATCCACAGTCCAGTTTCCTTTGCAAGAGGCAGCTGTTCTGACCACAGAACCACAGGACAAAGTCTCAGTAGCTATCTTGGACCACAAAGAATCCTTTTCTAAAACCCAAGATGGCTCACTACATCCATCCAGGGTACTTTCCAGTTCATGTTTCTCATATGATCTATCCTGTGAGTACAAAATGGCTAGGGTGTGTTGGAAACAGACATTTATCACTCCCAACTTTCAGCCTGGGAACTTCAGCAACTTAAACTGAGTCACACAATTAGTAAGTGCATGAAGCTGGACCTCATTCTAGGACTTCTGATTCCCAAGACATTTCTAGCTTGTTGTAGGTAATTTCTACAATAGCCAAAACATGCTGTTTTAGACCATTGTACCTATTATCATTGCAGGTAAGAGGACAGGTGCTGAAGTATAGAGGTGAACACCAAAGGAGATTAACTAATGACAAAACCTCTGAAGAGTTCTACTACCCTCACAAGTTACCCTTTCTATCTCATGAACAAGAGTTCTCATTTCATTAAAAATGTTCTCTAAGGCTCTGTTTATATGAGTCAGCTGAAGGAATAATTATCCAAATTCTACTTTACTGTGCTTTGTTTATACAATATATGCTTAAGGAAGTGTGCCCTTTAAGAGCAGTCTGTGGCAATATAATAAATACAACGAGTAGTGCCCTATTTCTATATTCAAAGTATGAATTGTGGTTCAAGGCTAAGCTGGCAGTTATTAAAGAAAAAAAAAAAAGGGTCACTGAAACATATTTTCTCACAATTAGCCAGTACAGCCTAACATTTACATCTGACAACAGTTTAACAAAATGGGTCAATCATTAAAGGGCTGCTGAAACCTGTAAGTTTTTTCCAGTGAAAGACACAAAAGTGTCAAGTTTCAAGAACCTATCTACCATCTACCAAGCACAGAAAGTGGCAGGCTGCCAAGGGCTGGACTGCTTTCGCTCACATGAAATGCTGGAAACTTGAACCTCTTATATTGCCTGCCCTACTGCTCAGCCACAATGGTGAATGACTCAATTTCAACTTTCCAAAGACCTCGTGAACTGTAAATCACATGTTGGTAATCACGAAAATGTCCTTTTACATTTTAGGATGGAAAAAACTTGATTCAAACATTACCACATCAACATTAGACTTATTATAAAGTAAACTTCAAATACAGTTTTTGGGCACAACAGAATAGCCTACCAGTGTGCCAGCAACAAGTCAGACAATTACACTGAATTGAACATGCAATCTTTGTACATCAAAACATTGCTAGTGTTATTTACACAGAGCTGGCACCATGTTCACTCACATAATTGCTATAAACTCACAGAACTACAAGTTCCTTGAGAAAAAAAAGTAATTCTAGCTTACTCTTCTCTGTATCTCTTGCACATAATATGACAAAGAATAGTCCACAAATGCTTACTGAATAAACAGTGAATGATTACATTAAGAACATTTCATATCAGCCAGAGAAAGCAGGATGTGGGAAAGACAGAAATTCTAAATTAATAGGAGTGAGGAGAATTATAAAGCAACAACGACAGGAGGAATTCCAGCATGAGAAGACAGACAGGAGGCAGACATGAATCAGCAGCAAAGGAGCATAGGGGTAACATGTTGCACAATTCAGGGGAACTCAAGGGTGTGTTTCCAGAATATTAGTGTCTACTCAGACAAGCTCCCATGATCTACTGCCTACAACAGTATCATCTATGCTGAAGGAGAATGATGGAAAAATGTGTATGATTAACAGCTTTTTAAACAATCTGATAAACTTCCAGATAATAATGACTTAACATTCTGGTCTTCTAACTCTGAATATAGATATGTAGTCATTTTACAGGATGAACACTTCAGTAAGTATTGGCTGGACACCAATAATACATAAACCTTATCAAAGACTTCAACGAATTGTTCAAGGATAGGTGACTTAAGATGTATAGACCTACTTTGTAACAGGCAGGCAAGTGGGCACAGTGAGTACTGTGGACTGTATGTGGTGAAGGCCTCTCTGACCCCCTGTCTCTGTCTCTGCTCTGTCTCTGTTGCTTTCTGTCTCTCTCTGTCTCTCTCTCTCTGTCTCTCTCTCCTTAGTAGTATGCATTCCAAAATTAGATGTAAACTTTAAGTGATAACACACTAATGTTTCTGAAAAACATGCCAAGATTAAAACTAGAAATAAAGAACATTTACTCATGAAAAATACTTTCTAAATAGGGATTTAAGGACACAAACAGGCAAAGCATCTAATTCAACAAATAGAGTCCTTGGTCCCAGGCTGAAAGTTGGCTATAAGCTCCTTGAAGTCCACAGATGAGACTATTCAACCAAAGCCGCACCTTCATTGTTTATGCTATCTGCACATGTGCATGTGGAAGTCTGTCACCTTCGCACAGGGGAAGCTCACTGATGGGGCTGTGCTATTTAAGATAGGTCAATTCATCATTTGTGAAATGCTTTCTTTTAACACTCTCCTAGAAACAATGGAAAGAAACAAAGGAACCAGGGATGTTAATGGTGAAATGTACAATTTCAACTACTGACTCACCTACCTATTTACCTTTTTCATTATCTTATGTATGCATAAAAGAATCATGCGTACATTACTTTGTTCACCTTTGGTCAAAAAATATCTATGAGGCACCTACTCCCTGCCAGGGATAAGGCAGACCAAGACAAACAGGACATTATTGCTCCTCCCATGAAATGGAATCTCCCTCATGGCAGCAGGGCTCAACAACCCTTTGCCTTCCTTTGCTTCCTTTCCCTCCCTCTTGATAGAGGTCTAATGTCTGCCAATAACACAATGCACAGGGGTCACTGTGCATTGTTTCTTTCAAGAGTATTTGTATCTTAAGTTTTAGTTATGATCAAATTTTTTAACATTTTCTAAATATCTGACATCAGAGAAGCAGGTAAAGCAGAGTCAAAGGAGGAGATCTATCATTACGCAGTCCTGAGCCTAGAAGACCGGCATTCTCTAAGTGTCAGGAAGCTTCTGAATGAATTGGGAGGAATGAAGTCACTTCCAACACTTACTATATGAACACAATGTAAACAAGCTTTTATCCCTTTCAGGAAAAATATATTAAGAAATGTACTAAAAATCTACCTTCCAGAGGAGAGGCTTACTGATACCATTACTCTATAACATACATACTTGAGCTTATCATCACTATCTTTCTGAATATCAAATGCCTTAGACTTAATGCAGGACTGGTATTTTCCATCAATCACTGATATTCTAATAAATCCCTATAGAATGTGATTTTAAAAACTGTCACACTATTTTACACAGAAATTTAGAAATCTAAGCATATACAAAATTGTAGCAGGTCAATCCGTTTTTTTTTTTCTTTTTTGCTTTGTTACCATACAGATATATATATATATATATATTTTTTTTTTTTTTTTTGGCTTTTTGAGACAGGGTCTCACTGTGCAGTTCAGGCTGGCTTTGAGCTCACTTTTGTAGCCCAGGCTGGCCTCGAACTTGCAGCAATCCTCCTGCCTCAGCCTCCCAAGTGCTGGGATTACAGGCGTGAGCCACCACGCCCGGCACATACAGATTTTTTAAACATACGTTTCTTAAGATGTTTTTCCTGAAAAGGATAAAAGCTTGTTTACATTATGTTCATACAATTACATTCACCTAGAGAACAAACATTCTCTCAGGCTTTCACAGAGAGTAAACTGGTCAAGCAATGGCCATAACTGATCCAGGTGGATGACACTGACAGAAGTTCTACAAAACACTGTACACAGTTTCAAGGTAAATCCTGAGGGAATTTGACTGACCTTGTCAAGTACAAAAATTACATGTTTTGTTATACAGGTCTTGCTTTAACTTGGCCTTAACCATCCAGCAGAAAGGTTTAGCCACAAAGCATAAAAAATAAAGCTAGATTAGTACACTGAGCTGTAAAAGGCTCAAGTCAACAGCTTCTGACATTGTCAGTTCTGCCAATAACCCACTACTACTATGGAGTATTGCTCTATGTGTACAACTACTTTCTCTTAGTTCAATGAGAAGAAACACTTGTACCAATAGTGTTTAGAAAAGTTATCATGCCTGCATATTGTACTCTGAACAACTACTATGAAGACAACAGTATGCATTGTATCAATTATTGTGGCTGTCCTACTAATATACTTTGAAACTGTCTCAATGTTATTTCTTTTCTTTTCTTTTCTTTTTTTGTCTTTTTGAGATAGGATCTTGCTATGTAGTTGAGGCTGGCCTTGAGCTCACTTTTGTAGCCCAGGCTGGTCTTGAACTCACACCAATCCTCATGCCTCAGCCTCCCGAGTGCTGGGATTACAGGCGTGAGCCACCACGCCTGGCTTCTCAATGTTATTTCTTATTAAAATAAAAAATAAATAAGTCAAAAAATAATAAAATAAAAATGGAGCCACAAAAAATTTTTTAAAAATGATTAAAAAAACTGCAAAGTAGAGAAAAGTAAAGAACTGAGGAAAAATGGAAATAAAGCTTTTGTAAACAGGGAGGTGATGAAAAGACGAAGGGAGGGTAAAGTAATAGGAAAAAATGCCATGCCATAACATGTACAGGTACAAATTTCCTATGATGAATGTGACCAGCATGTATATCTAAAATATAATAATAAATTCCCATAGGAAGAATTTTTAAAATTAATACAACTTTCACAAAATATTTTTACAAAGCTTGTGACAGTACTTTCAATAATGCTCATCATAATTTATCAATAAAAATAAACCCTCAAAACATCATTGGCAATGGAGTACATTAATGGGATCCACATAGCACAGTTGTATACTGTAAGGAAAATGAAAGCAGACCTTTTGGTCCTCAAGAAGGAAGACAATGTGGTAGGTGGCTACTCATTCCTGAAACCTCCTAGAATGTTTACCCACCTCAACAGGAACATGCACATCACAGAGAAAAAAGACTTAGTGCTAAGGAATAAAAATAAATATGACAGAACCTGTATCAGTGAGCTGCTGTATTTACAGCCTTCCAGATCAAATGTGGAAGGGGTTCTGTCAGAAAACTGAAGGTAAACAATAGAATCAAAATATGTGATGCCAAGGCTGCACATGTGAAGTGGTAGAGCTTCCTAGAGATGGCAAATTCATCTCATCCCTCTGCACCCCAGGCCGTGATGAGCTCCCAGGCCACACTACCTCATCTGGTAAAGCTACAGTATCTCCTTCCACCATACCCTAAGATGGTTGCATTTCTACCAGGTTCAGAAGTAAAGGCCAAGAACGGCCTTTTCTTTTTTAAACATGCAGGTCTCTCAGCCAGGTCTCTTCCAGGCTGTGCAACCCAGCAGAATTCTAGCTGCCTGATATTTCAGGCAAAATGGTAGAGGCTTCTGTAGCAGCTCTCAGCCCCTAAGTCCTGCTGTGATTGCCTTTATGATTAGTAAAGGACAAGGAATAAGGAAAAGTAGGGAAGGAAAGCACTGAGGATGTACCTTGGGAACAAGGAAGGAGGAAACCTTGCACTTGTATGACTGTTAATTTTATTATGCCATGTCATGGCTAACTTTTAACAAACTGTGGTTATACAGTAAAAATGATCACAGGCTGGGGATATAGCTTAGCATCATAGTGCCTGTTTGGCAAGTGCAAGGTTGATTCCTAGTAACAACAACAAAGAAAAGATCCTAATTCAACCTCTGGCTGGGAAAGGCAGGACCCTCACAACCACAAACACTCACATGACCTGTACTTCCTTCAGTCAAGTGTCACTTCCTTCCCTGACCACCCCAGCTGCCACAGCAGTAACCATCTGTACCCCCATCTACTTTATCCTCCTCTGAGGCTCTGACCAGGGCATCATGCCATCCACAGAGACAAGGTGACAGATAGGCACATCTTGATAGGTAGGTACAGGTACTGAAATTATTTTACAAGTTAGTAGTTTACCTATCTGCTAAATCAGGAAGTCCCATGTGTTTTAGTCTGTGATTCTACCTATCTGGAATGGCATCTAAGAAAGTACCAAGTCTCAGTTAAGTACAAGCTGATGAATATCTATGAAGGTAGATGATGTCTTGACCAAAATGAACATCTCCAAAAAGATAAGATCCAGTGAGAGGACAGAAGCTTTGTAAATTTAAGGTACCTGGTTGGGCCAGCACCTAAGAGGGGATTCCAGAAGAAAATTGGTCTATAACCCAGAAAAGCGTTTAGAGAGGGGAAATTATCAGCACAAAGAAGTTGACAGAAACCATGTGTAATGGTGAGATTATCCCAGAAAATTACTTCACATAAGGAAAGAACTGGCTAATAAACAGTGAAAAATAACAGCATCTACCTTGTAGGAATGTATGTATTAAAAGAAGTTAGTACATATGAAATACTTGGTCTCTGTATTTCTTCAAGGCTCAGCCACACAACTATACATTAAGTGCTCAGTAAATACTAAAAGCAACCATTTTTATTGCTAAATCATAATCATTTGGGCACATACAGAAGGATGTATTTTTCTTTGGTAGGGCTCTGAGTCTCCAATAGCCTCAAAGTTTAAGAGCTACTCCAACATTATTAACAGTGTGAAATAACACTATTACTTTTTATTACCTAGAGGGAAAAAGAAAACAGGCAGAATTAAATTTTGCAGAATGTGATTAAAAAAAAAAAAAAGGAAAACTTCATTCCTACAAGACCTGTGGACAGGACTATCTATCATGGTGGGCACAAATGATGTTTGCTGTCATGGATTTAAACTCAAGTTCACAGGAAGAACCTCCTGGCACAGATGAAAAACTGAGGCAAGTGTGTCACTGGTGCTAAACTCAGAGAACAAGTTAAATGTAAAGATCCAAATTCAACATAGAAAAAAAAAAATACTGGTTAGCTAAGGTAGTCAGCTTTTAGGTTTCCAACCAACTATAGATTAACTAAAAATAATGACTCAGTCAATTTTGGAAAATGCAGGTCATGACAGACACCCCACCCAGAGTCATGTGAGAAGGCCAAGGTCCAATACCAAGACTACTGCTCCTTGACACAGGGATGGGGCCTGTGGAAGTGCCTCTTGAGGGCAGGTCTTCTGGGAGGACTCCAGGGTTACACTGGGTGGAGCTGAGGAAGAAATGAACCAAGCGCTTCTTCACCAGGCACCACTAGCATGTCTCTTCATTTACCTTTGTTATTTCTACTAGAATTCTACTTCAAATTTTAAAGAAAATGTTCACTAAAAAAACAAATGCTTTGGCAGCTGCTGCCTTAGACCAAATTAATTTTGTGGGGGGAAAAAGCCCCAATTAAAAAAATTCTAATTTTTGTGTCCGTTTTTACATTTGGCTCAAGAATGTTTGACATACAGTTCCAGTAAAATCAGGTTAGTGCAGAGACCCTAAAGATGGTTAAGCTTTAAAATTCTGTAACGTTTGAATTTTGGGTAAGAGAAACAAAAACACTTTTCTCACTTTAAAAAAATGGGTATGTTTTTCTTCATAGTACTTATCTTCCCTATTTCTCACAGAAAAAAAAAAAAAAAAAAAAAAAACAAAGGAACCCAACTGCTCCCTGGCAAAAATGAAATAATGCTGAGGCCTCATATATTAATGTCTATTTACGCTAAGAAACAAAGGAAATTCTCATGTTTAATGATAAAAATCTATTCATACAGAATCATTCTCTAACAAAATTCTGTGTGGCGGAATCATTTTTTCCCAAAATTCCTGTGTGCTATTCTTTCACAGATGAAAACTATTTCAAATTTTGATTACAAGGGCCAGTGAGATAACTCAGCAGACTAAGTGCCTGCTTAGATAAGTTCAGGAACCAGGGTTCAATCCCTGGCACCACATGCCCATCCAGGCCCACCCACTAAGCTGAAGCCACTGAGACTGGGTGTCGTGGTGCACACCTGTAATACCAGTGTGGGAGCGGCTGAAAACAAGAGGATCACGATGAGTTTAAGCTGCATAATGAGACCCTGTACCAAATATATTTTACAAAAAATTAATTGCAAAAGATAGCTAACTAAAGGAAGAAACCAGAATGACAGAGAACAGTAAAGTTAAAGCATAAGTAAATTTCTATTTTAATGCCAGCCCTTCTCCCAGGTCTCCAGAGAGTGTTCACCTTAAGAATTGTGAAGAAGGGCTGCCAAGATAGCTCAGCAGACTAAGCACCTGCCTAGGCAAGTGTAGGGACTTTAATTCCCAGTACTACATGCCAAGCTAAGCCCACCCTCAGGTATACTGAACCAGCCACTGAGTACGGGCATGATGGCACATGCCTATAATACCATGGCTGGGAAGGCTGAAAACAGGAGGATTATTATGAGTTGGAGCTGCATAGAGAGACCCTATACCAACATTTCTTTTCTAACTTAGGGGAGGTGGGGCCAGGGATATAGCTCAGTGGCATAAGCACCTGCCTAGTAAGTATAAAGTCCTGAGTTCAACCCTCAACACTGCAAAAAAAGAAAACAAAACAAAAAGTTTAAAAAAAAAAAAACTACTTGGAGTGGGGGAACTTGCCTCTGGAATAAGACTACCCACTAACAATGGATACTTGGATCCTGTTTCACAAGGAGTATTTCAGATTTTTCTTTCAGCTATTAAGGGTATATAAGCAGGCCACCACCACCACCACTAATGCCCATATACTAAGATGAAAAGAACAAGCCCTCTTGTATCAAAGGCTGTGAGTAGTGCCAGGTGGAAAAGCTGAGTTCAAATGTCCTACTATGCTCTCCCAACCCCTCCCTGTAACCCACAGGACATATATGAGAGATAGTAAGTACTTCAGAGTTAAAACTACAGTCTGGCCCCAGAACTCTACCCAGCTAACTGGCCCACATGTCAGCTGAACCCTGCTTGACCTTGACCTCACCACCTCCATCCTTCGACCAAATGTGTTAACTGGCTGCTTGAACTAGCCCTCAACGTATTTCTCAATAAACAACAATAAGAGTGATGAGGCATAATTCGCTGTAGTAAGAAAGTACTGCTTTACTTATTAAAGTTACCAGCAAATTCAGTTGTCATCAATGATAAACAACAACTCATAACTGGCTTAAATCCTTTTCTCCATAAGATTTCAGGCTAGGTTTTACTGAAACCTTGGGAAAACATTTGCTTCACAGACAGTTTGGCTGATACACTGGTTTCTGGTTCCTGAGCCTTCCCTGCAAGAGCTAGAGGCCATACAGACTAGAATGGATGTTTCCTTCTGTCACCAACACTCTGCTCTTGCTGTGTGCTCCCAGGTCCCCACACTCCCACGTACCTCAGTGCAACTCAGAACCCCTGGCTGTCAGGGTGGAAAGGCCCACACAAACAATCTGCGGTAGCTCATCATCTCATAAAGGAGGTGTGTTGGGAGGAATAGAAAGCAAACAAATGAGGTGAGAAAAAAATCTTGGTGGCAGAGACAGGAAAAGAAACCAGTCACTCCCTCCTGATCCTGTGTTCTTCTAGCCAATAACAAATCAGGTTCCTTATGGTGTGCCTAGGAAATCCTGGGCCAAAAGGGGTCTTATAGGGGACCCTCCAGGGAAGTGGATGTTGTTTCACATATAGCATTAGGGTTAGTCACAAGATTTCATTTAAAAGAGTAGACTTGCTGTAAATAAACAAATCTCTTGAAAACTACTGCACAGCAGAATGAACTTCAATAAAAGGAAAAGTTAAAAGGGACTGAAAGCATAGGGCCTTATTTTTATGAATGTGTTTTTTTTACAAATGAAACAAGGAAAGTAAACACTAAACCAAATGATATAGCTTACGATTCTCTCTTTTACTTTTCCTATTCAGGAAAATAAAACAAATAAAATAATGTAAAAGTAAAATGAAGAAGAATGAAGGGATGGTAACACATTTTGAATTTCTTGGGTATTTTGCATTAATTGAACAATCTCCAGAAACACAGTCAGTGAATATTTAACCTCCTCTTTAAACCCTAAACCTTTGTTCAAATATGAATGGAAGAAATTAGAATTCTGACAAACTATCTACAAAAATAAACAAGACACAGGCTGGTGAGATAGCTCAGCAGTCTAAAGTGCCTGCTTAGGCAAGCATAGGTAGGTACAGGGGATGGCAGTTTAATCCCTGGCACCACATGGGGCACTAGCCGTGCCCTCGGGGTAGGATGAGCCAGTCTAAGTAAATATCTAGATAGATAGATAGATAGATAGATAGATAGATAGATAGATAGAATCAATCCAGTTTTGCCTCTTGCTCCTGTCTGCCAAGCACCTTTAACAACTTTCAACTTCTCGCATTTCTAATAAAGGCTGGTCCTGTTCTATATGGTCACAGCCCTTCACTAGGTCTCTCTCTGGTCAGTACGAGGGAGGCAAGCCTGCCAGGCACTTGTGGTAGGTGGTAGAGCTGTATGCAATTTTCAGAAGGAAAGAGGATGGCCCCCAGGGACAATGGCAGTTCAGAAAGTCACCAAGAACTATGCTTCCTGTGGTTTGGCATCTTACTAGAACTTTTTCTTTGACTTTTCAATTATATCACTCTAGGCTGATTTTGAAGCCAAATGAATTTAAAATCTTGCTCCAGATTGTTTTAACTCTTTAAACTTACTGGTTTCCAATAACTGAACTAAACAACATTTTTGTATCTTTTAGATGATTTAAAGCCAGCAAATTTGAACATAAATAATGTAATAGTTCTCTATAGAAAATATATCCTTAAGCTGAGGTACATTTTGTTTTGTTGTATTTTATTTTGTTTAATTTTGTTTGTGGTACTGCGGATGAAACCCAGAGCCTTTCTGACAAAGCTACATCCAAGCCTTTTTTTGATGTGTTATCTTAAGACAGTCTTGCTAACTTGCCCAGTCTGAGCTTGGAATTGTGATCCTCCTGCCTCAGCCTACTAGAGAGCTGGAGTTATAGGCATATGCTTATACAAGCATTTATGCCTAGCTTGAGGTGCAGTTGGTGGTGGGGGTTGTTAGTAGGTTAAAGTCAGCTCTTTCCAAGGCAAATGTCTTCTCAGTGTCATCCTCCAAAAAGATTAAATGTCAGCCGGGTGTGGTGGCACATGTCTGTAATCCCAGCACTGGGAGGCTGAGGCAAGAGGATCAGTGAGAGTTCGAGACCAGCATGGGATACAAAAATGAGCTCAAGGCCAGCCTGAACTGCATAATGAGACCCTGTCTAAAAAATAAATAAAGCCGGGCATGGTGGCGCAGGCCTGTAATCCCAGCACCTGGGAGGCTGAGGCGGGAGGATCAGTGAGAGTTTGAGACCAGCCTGAGCTACAAAACTGAGCTCAAGGCCAGCCTGAACTGTACAGTGAGACCCTGTCTCAAAAAGACAAAAATAAATAAATAAATAAATATACAAACAAAAAGATTAAACGTCATTTTTTTTTTAAGGTACCTGGGACTGAACTCAGGATCTTATGCTTGCCATGCAGGCACTTATGCTTCTGAGCTATCTCCTGGACCCTAAATGTCATTTTATGTGGTGACTACTCCTCTTCCTTCCTCCTTCCCACTCTCCTCATTTCCACAAACAACATTACTATACAATGCAAATGAGAGACACAGCTGTTTCCACACATGGGGAAATGAAAATATTTTAGGAGTCAAAGGATAATGTACAAAGGACTGATTTTCCTTATGCTGTAATGATATATGAGCATTAACATGAGCTGTGTTAGAAACTTGGAACACTTTAAAAGGCCATTTTTGTTGGCCTCCAACCTGACTTACTTAAATGACCTAAGTTTTATGTTCTACTTTTGAGGGTCTCCAGGACAGAAATTCTACAATTTCCATTGGTAGCCTGACTTGTGGTTTAATTTCCTTCAGTGTCAAAGGGGACTATTCCTCTCAATTTTTTTTACATTAAATAAGAGCTCAAGTCTTATAAAAAGGAACCTAGCAAAAAATTTAAAAATAAAAAAGGAACCTAGACTTCCAGATGGAGTGGCCTGGAATAGTGTCAGAAGCCTTGCACCTAAGTGATTTCTGGAAGAGGTTTCCCAGAGAAATAGGCATTCATTTACCACTTGATCTCCTGGTAGAGCAAAATTTTCCTGAAACTAGAAACAGGAATAGCACAAAAATGAACAACCAAGAAATAGGCTGTAGATGCACTAAACCATAGATTGCCCCCTGGCAAATGTGCCATGCTTCCTTGGGACAGGCATGTGGCTGTCTCTAGGCCAAACCTATGGGGTCCATAGTCACAACTCAAGGAAGTGCTCAAGCTCAAGAAACAACTCCATAACTTATAGGAAAGATGCTTATGTGAAATAAGGAGGTATTTCCTAGTCCCTGGGAAAAAGTTATTCCAACTTTTCCACATAGTCCAAGTGAAGGAAAGAAATCTGAGGGTTTGGGTACCTACTTCGTTTCTTTTTTTCTTTTTTTTTTTTTTTTTGAGACAGGGTCTTGCTGTACAGTTCAGGCTGGCCTTGAGCTCAGTTTTGTAGCCCAGGCTGGTCTCGAACTCTCACCAGTCCTCCCGCCTCAGCCTCCCGAGTGCTGGGATTACAGGCGTGCGCCACCACGCCCGGCACGTTTCTGACTTTTAAGAGTTCCATAAGCAATATCATATTCAAAGGATTTTTTAAAGTAAATTTTCTACACTATACTCCCTGAATAAGTCTTCTGGAGATTATGCCCTTAGCCTCTTGGTATTTTTTCAATGAAGCTCATAAGAGATGTTTACCTGACCCCAAATGTTAACCTAATGAAAATTGTGTTTTTAATTTTTTGAACTCTTTTTTTTTTTTTTCTCTTTCCTTGTCATGCCCTCTGGGAAAGAAAGACAAGTACAGATGCTGGCTGGGCCTCAACTGGCAAACACCAAGATAATCAAGTTCTGATAGTTTCTCAAGAACTTGGACAGACACAGTAGCATTGACTATGCTCCCTTTCCTGGCATAGCCATTTGCATTTTACCTACTTAGAGGGTCAATGTAAAGATGAGACATGCCAGCACAGCCAGAAGAAAAGTAAAACCAGTATTATGGAGTTTCCAAAGGCAGGGGTGGAGAGGGAGAGGGAGAGGGAGAGAGGGAGAGAGGGAAAGAGGGAGAGAGGGAGAGAGGAAGAGAGGGAGAGAGGGAGAGAAGAAGAGGAGAGAGGGAGAGAAGAGGAGAGAGGGAGAGAAGAAGAGGAGAGAGGGCGATAAGGAAGGAAGAGAGGGAGGGAGGAAAGGAGAGAGAGAGAGAGAGAGAGAGAGAGAGAGAAATCAGGAAAAACTATGACCTTGGGGCAGGGAGAAAGAAGAGTGAGAGCTACTTTCTGCCAATTAATTATATGTGAGATGGAGTCTAGAAGAGGACATTTGAGGAGTTTTGGATCTGGACATCACAATCAGTACTACACTTCAAATAGTCACATAAACCCATGTTTAGGAAGGATTTAAGCATGTACACAGTAGAGACTCCACAAGAAGGCCCCTGCCTGGGGGCATGTGCTTTCTTTTAGCATGAAATCAAGGGGTAAGATGAGTACATAGTTTCCTGGGAAACATCTAGGTACAAGGCTTCTTACACCATTCCACTTCACTCCATCTGTAAGTCTGGACTCCCACTAGGATGCCTGGTTCTAGTTATCTGTCCTATAACCAGCCAAATGGATTATACTTGGTAGGTATGATCCAAATGGATCCCCCAACAATACACACAAGTAGTATAGAAACCACAGCTCAGCTGTAGCACCCCTTAGAGAGGCACACTTGGTGTAACAGTGAAGATTTTTTTTTTTTTTTTGTCTTTTTTGAAACAGGGTCTCGCTATGCAGTTGAGGCTGGCCTTGAGCTCAATTTTGTAGCTCAGGCTGGTCTCAAACTCGCACCAATCCTCCTGCCTCAGCCTCCCGAGTGCTGGGATTACAGGCGTGAGCCACCACGCCCAGCATACAGTGAAGATTAAGTCCAACCCAGTACAAAAGGATAGCTTAACTCTTTCCCTCTCTGTAATCTAATTCTGCAAAAGAAAGAAAATGAAAATTGCTTTCTACCATAGTAAAAGACCTTCCTATGATCTACAGAATAATTCAGGTTCAGTGCTGTTGCTGTTTGTTACAATCTAGCCCAGAGCAACAGCTGAGAGTGACAGCTCAAGTCTGTCTCTCTGTCTCTCTTTATATTACATTCAGGCTCTCCACCTTAGCTCCCGTCCCAGGCTACACCCATAATCCCAGAAGTACTTCCACCCATAATCCCATCAGTACTAAAACCTATAATCCCAGGGATCATGGATCAAGTCTCAAA
>PVJA010003004.1:57043-100105 GCA_004027025.1 Myocastor coypus | reverse complement strand
ATTTCCTTTGCACTCTGGTGTAGCTGTGCTAAAGGTTAAAAACTGAGAAGGAGGTGGAATCTGGATGTAGTGGCTGCAAGAGCGCATTTTACAGTTTCCAGGAATTTTGGAAACTGGTTGTTAAATTATTATCTTGAAATCAGCCATGGTAGAAGTCCTTAAACTTAGGATGTTTGAAAACAATGGCAAGCCCGGGCTTTTTACCTTCCAATAATTGATTTGCCAGCACAGTCCTCATTGCCATGCTTTAGCAATCAGCAGCTTATCCCATCCCATGGCCGCACTGTGGAAGATGTAGGCAGCCCATGTATGTGAAACTAGGGGAGTGTCGTTTTCATCTGACAGGCATGGGAGCCTCGAAGCTCCTGAATTTTCACAAACTACAACTTTAGCTTCAAATGCTTGGCAAATATGTTAAAGGCTTCAACTAGTTATCAACCAAATAAACCCTAAATATTTCTATATGTAACTATGAATTATTTACAGTATTTAAGAACAGCTAAATAACTCGGCAGAAAGAAAGAAACAACAAGCTCATTAAATACAAACGTCTTTCAAAGTGACAGGGGTTGTGGGTGAGTTTTGAGGAAGGTTGGTAGGAAGGAGAAGAGCAAGGTACACATCAAAGGTTCAAGGATTGCCGGGTGTGGTGGCTCACAGCTGTAATCCCAGCACTCGGGAGGATGAGGCAGGACGATAGGTGCGAGTTCGCGACCAGCCTGGGCTACAAAAGTGAACTCAGGACCAGCCTCAACTACATAGTGAGACCCTGTCTCAAAAAGACAAAAAAAAAAAAAAAAAAAAAAAAAAAAAAAAAAAAAAAAAAAAAAAAAAAAAAAAAAAAAAAAAAAAAAAAAAAAAAAAAAAAAAAAAAAAAAAAAAAAAAAAAAAAAAAAAAAAAAGAAATGGTTGAGATAAACATTTGCTGAAATAATCAAATTCTACAGACTGCATGTGCTAGAAGCCAAATTATTGGTTGAATCACTGCATGTATGAACTCCTTCACTGGCCAAATGTTATTTTAGATACCTGTTTGCCCTAGCAGGAATAGTATTGAGAATCATCTCTTCCTGTCACAAAATTTCTCAAATTGGCCTTATTAGGTTTTAGAACTCTGTAAGTACATACATTCAAGTGCTCTCTTGTTTCAAAAGCTTTATTATCATTACTATTGGTAGTATAACTTCAAAATGTGCCTTTCCCTTTGTGTAGATGCTATTCAAATGTAACCAAAGAGAAAGTAATGATGGAGGTTAATTTCAAAGATCTGATTATAGCTGTGATTGTTCTTAATATCACTCTAAGGATGCTCTGTTGTTAGAATTTAAATATGTTCTCATAGCCCATGGATTTTAATCATACTCTGGTTACTACTAAGGAGGGTTTAAGTTATATTTCTCATTTTACAAATGACTTTCTGAGGTGCTGAACCTCTGTCCCTTACTGTATTTGTATTCTCCAATTGTGTTGGTACCCAAATTGAGTATTAATGTGTTTTATTAGAATGGCTGAACACTGAGCAATGCAGTCCTTTTTACATACAACAGACCTCTCACCGTTGGATCTGTAAGATCCCACCCTATCTGCACAGGACTTGTGGGTTCGGTTTCCTTTCTACATAACACTCCAGAGTACAGAGAATAAAACTTTCAAAGCAGCTTAACAGGCATCTGGGTGGCAAGATGTTTATCCTTATCTCTGCCTCCGTTGCTCTCTTTTCATAGGAAGAATGCAGAGTGAGTCAATTAGACAACTTTTAAAAATAAGTTGTTCAATATAGAGTACATTTGCCAATACTGCCTAAAGCTGGCTGTTCATTCCTCCCCCACCTGACACTATGTTGGCACTCAGGTCCCTGCCTGTGCTCCCACAATTGCAGCCACAAACGTTCTTACTCAAGATATAGCCTATTATCCAGCCCGCTTTGCTGACCAGGCCTTGGATCAAGCGGAACAGTAACATCCATGGATAGCTTGGGGAAATGGCCATGAGAACCCCCGAGGAAGCGTTTATGAGAATGGTGACCAAGAGGCAGACTTTACGGCCGAACCTGTGGCAAGATAAACAACAAAAGCAAGCAATTAAATTTGATTCATAAAAACTGTAGAAAGTTCATGGAAATCATGGAAATCAAATTAAAAACAGAAGTTAACTCTAAATTACATTCAAGTGTTTATAGCGATGAAAGCAATTCCTTGCTTTGTTCTGTTTAGGAGTTTGTATTAGTGTACTGATAATTGATGCACAGAGAGAGCCCTGTTCTCTCCAGGGCTAACGAATCTCAGCTCCACCTTGTGGTGAGCATGCAGGAGGTGTTTGTCCTTCCAGGCCACCCAGTGCTAATGCACCAAGGGCCTAGCCAGGTCTTACATCATCCTGTGAGCTGGACTTTTTGCATTAACAGTCTCAGCCAACTGCTCACCTTTGCTTTGGGAGAAACAAAATTTGATAGTCAGGACACACACCTATTTCTTTTTAACAGGACTTTGGAAATTTTGTGTTCTTTGCCTGTCTATATGTCTCTGCTCTCACCTATTACAATTTCAAGGTGTTTTCGTCATAGAGCATCCCAGTAGGATGACCTCCACCCTTTAGATTTGAGGGAACTTAAGCTTCCATGAGTTTAGGGACTTTGGAGAGTTGTCCAAGAATAGAGCAAGGAACCCTGGCAAGTTAGGCTTACTCATGGTCTTAACACTTAGTATGTATCTGGTAAGTTATTCGATGATGCTCAATTTCTTTAGATGGAAAAGACTTATCCTATCATCTGGCTAGAAGATTAAGTAAGTTTTTTGGAGACGAGGAACTCAGCACAGTCTTCCTTGTTTTCTTCCTGTTTGTGAAGCTGGTGCCAAGGTGAATGTGTTTTGTCCTTCAGGGATACGTGTGTTGGAAGCTTGGGTTCACTGTGAGAGTTTTAGGAGATGAGAACCTGCTAAAAGGCAGAGTCTAGGCCCTCCTCCTGCATGCCTGAGGCCTCCTCCAGCCCACCTGGGACCCCTGGCCCATGAGAGACCTCTGGCCTGCCGCATCAGAACTCCGTTGGCCGTCTGAGACCTTCTCAAGCCTGCCTGAGACCTCCGGCCCACCTGAGACCTCTGGCCTACCTGAGACGTCCGGTCTGCCACATCAGACCTCCTCTGGCCCATTGGTGACCTCCTAAGGCCCACCTGAGACCTCTGGCCTGTCTGAGACCTCTGGCCTGTCTGAGACCTCTGGTCCACCTGAGACCTCCAGCCCTCCTGAGACCTCCTCCAGCCTGCCATGAGTGGAGCCTATCTAGCATCAGGCCCACCACATCAGATCTCCTTTGGCCTACCACAAGTGCAGACTATCCAGCAGCTAGGTCTGTCATGTTAGTAAGACCTTCAGCCAGACACAGTTGTAGCCTATTCAGCACCAGGTCTGCCACTTGAATCAGACCTCCTCCCTGATGCAAGCTTAGCCTATCCAGCAGCAAGGCCTGCCAGGTGAGTGAGACCTCCCTCTCCAAGCATACAAGCAGCTCAGCTGACCCAGGAGCCTGGACTGAATGACTAACCCATGGGCATGCAGTCCTGGACCAAAGGTCACTGCTATACAGAATGATACAGGCAAGGAACAAAATGCAATCTTAGGTCCCAAGCCCACCTGCAATAGATACAGTAGACACTACCATGCAAGAAAATGGGAATCATTGCAAACAAAATCTCTGAATCCATAGCTTCTGAGGTAGACAAGTGCAGAAATGTATAGAGCAACTCAGATCAAAGATAATATGTGGAGTAAAAAAAGAAAAGCATGAATTAATAGACTCTGAAGTTGAAAAACAACTGCAGAAATGTATAGAGGAAACTAGGGCAGAAATAACCACTGAAGTTAAACAACACATCTCTAAATGAATAGCATCTAAAGTAGGGGAACAACTACAGAAAGGTAGAGAGGAGAAGAGAGCAGAAATAATCTCTGAACTAGAGAGAGAAAGGATAACTATAATGAGAGGCTTCAGTACCACTAAAGGAGATATTGATAAAAAGTTAGAATAGAAAAATGATGGACTCCCTGATTGAGCAATATAGGAAAGAAATAGATCACATGAAAGAGTTTCAAAGAGATATACAAGAAAATAAAATCTCAATCACAAGTTGGCAAAACAGTATGAACTAAAGTGAAGATAGAATCTCAGATCTTGAAGGCACAGTCGCAGCTAGTGAAAAGGTAAGAAAAGATCTCTTAAAAACAACCAGGATGCCCAGAAAAAATAATTAAACATCTGCAAGATGATGCAAAAATGAACAAGGTGAGATTAATAGGAATCAACGAGAAAGAAGAAATCAACACAAATGAAATAAAAAGAATATGAGCAGAAGTAACAGCAGAAAACTTTCCAAATTTGAGAAAACAATAGGACATTCACATAACTGAAGCATATGGAACTCCAAATAACATCAACCCAAATAAAAACAGACCCAGACACATAATAGTCAAGATCCCAGAAATCCAGCAAAGGAATAATATACTAAAAGCTGCTAGAGAAAAGAAACAGATCACATTTAAAGGAAACCCCATCAGAATAATGGCAGATTTCTCTTTACAAACCATGAAGTCAAGAAAAGCACGGATCAGAATGCTTCAAGTCCTCCATGAAAACAAATTCCAGCCCAGACTGCTATACCCAGCAAAACTCTCCTTCAAGTATGAGGGAGAAATGAAATACTTCCAGGACAAGGAACAACTAAAGAATTTCATGACATTAAAGCCAATCCTACAAGGTATAATAAAAAAAAAATTTAGAGAGAGGCCAAAATGACCCAAACTCAACAAATGAGAACAGAAAGAACCCACCAAATACAGCAACCAATTAAACACAGGCGATAAAGAGGTAAACAGTAGTAAGTAAAACTCATGTCAGTCATAAGTCAGTATACTTCAATTATAACCATCAGTGTAAATGGACTCAGTTCTCCAATTAAAAGAAATAGACTGGCAGAATGGATAAGAAAGCACAATCCAACAATATGCTATATACAAGAAACATACTTGACTCATAGAGAAACTCATAGGCTAAAAGTTAAAGGGTGGAAAACAATACTACACACTCCATCACCTCAGAAAAAAGCACGGGTAGCATCTTGTTTGCAGACATTCTAAACTTCAAACCAACATTGATCAGACAAAATAAAGGCCACTACATACTGGGTAGGGGAAAAAATTAAAGACTAATAGGTAACACTCATAAATATGTATGTACCCAACACAGGCACACCAACTTATATAAGACAAACCTTAATGGACATGAAAAATCTAATATCAATACCACAATCTTAACAGGAGACCCTAACACTCCTTTATCCCAAAAAGATAGGTCAAGCAGACAAAAAATTATCAAAGAAGTAGCAGACCTGAACTGGAACCTGAAACAACTGGACTTAGTGGACATATACAGAGTGTTCCACCCAAACACTTCAGAATACACTTTTTTTTTTCAGCTGCACATGGGACGTTTTCTAAAATAGACCACATATTTATCCATAGGTCATGCTTACGTGTGTGCAAGAAAATAGAAATTGTCCCATGCATACTATCTGACCACAGTGCAATGAAATTGGAAATAAATGAAAAAAGAAACCACAAGAACCCAGGAAATATGTGGGAATTAAACAGCACCCTTCTCAGCAATCAGTGGGTTACAGATGAAATCAAATAAGCAATTAAACAATATCTAGAATTTAATGAAAATTCAAACACAACTTACTGGAACTTATGGGATGCAATGAAAGCAGTTCTTACAGGGAAATTTATAGCCCTGAACTCACACATTAAGAAAACAGAATGGGAACAAGTTAATACTCTTATGCAACACCTAAACTGACTAGAAATGGAAGAGCAAACGAAATCCAAAGCCCAAAGATGGGAGGAAAGTATAAAGATTAGAGCAGAAATCAATTCAATTGAGACAAAGAAAACAATACAAAGAATTAATGAATCAAAAAGCTAGTTCTTTGAAAGATTAAATAAAAATGATAAGCCCCTAGCTAAACTCATCAAAAAGAGGAAAGAAAGGACTCAAATTTAAGCAATAAACAACGAAAAGGGTGAAATTACTACAGACCCAGCAGAGATTCAGAGGATCATAAATAGCTACTTTGAGAATCTTTTACTCTCACAGAATTGAAGACACAGAAGAAATGGACAAATTCCTAGAAAAGCATAAATTACCAAAAGTGAATCAAGAAGATATAAGAACTCTCAATAACCCAATAATAGCCAATGAAATACAAAATGTAATAAAAAGCCTACCCACAAAGAAAAGTCCAGGACCTAATGGATTCACCACTGAATTCTACAAGAAATTTGTAGAAGACATAAGCCCAATACTTCTCAAACTCTTCAATGAAATTGAAAAGGAAGCAATCCTCCCAATATCAGTCCTAGAAGCAAGTATTACACTGATACCAAAACCAGAAAGAGACACAACTAAAAAAATGAACTACAGGCCAATTTCTCTCATGAACATAGTTGCAAAAATTCTCAGTAAAATCCTTGCAACTAGAATACAAGAAATCATCAAGAAGATTATATGCCATGACCAGGTAGGATTCATCCCAGTGGTTCAAGGATGGTTCAATATATGCAAATCTATAAATGTAATACACTATATCAATAGAGCCAAATCCAAAATTCACATGATTATCTCAATTGATGCAGAAAAGGCTTTTGACAAAGTCTAACACTTATTCATATTCAAAGTCCTACAGAAACTTGGAATAAAGGGCCTATACCTCAATCTGATAAAAGCCATTTATGACAATCCAACAGCTAACATAATTCTAAATGGGGAAAAACTGAAGCCTTTTACTCTCAAATCTGGTAGAAGTCAAGGATGTCCTCGATTACCTCTCTTATTCAATATAGTTCTGGAATCATTAGCTACAAGCATTAGACAAGACAGAGAAATAAAATAAATAAAAATAGGTAAAGAAGAAATTAAATTATCATTAGTTGCAGATGACATGATAATTTATTTGGAAGACCCCAAAAAATCCACCAACAAGCTACTAGAATTAATACACAAATTCAGTAGCGTAGCAGGTTACAAAGTCAACACACAAAAGTGAATGGCATTCCTCTATACAGATAACAAACACACTGGGAGAGAAATTAGAGAAACAATTCCTTTTACAATATCACTAAAGAAAATGCAATACTTAGGAATTAACCTAACTAAATAAGTAAGAGAACTTTTCAATGAAAACTACAGTACTCTGAAAAAAGAGATCCTAGAGGATTTCAGAAAATGGAAAGATATTCCCTGCTCCTGGATAGGAAGAACCAACATTGCAAAGATGGCCATACTCCCTAAACTGTTATACAGATTTAGTGAAATTCCTATCAAAATGCCATCGACATACCTCACAGACCTGGAGAAGTCATTCCTAAAATTTATGTTGAACCAAAAAGACTCAGAATTGCAAAGATAATCCTGGGCAACAAAGATAAGGCAGGAGGCATTACAATTCCTGACCTAAAATTATACTATAGAGTTACCATAATAAAATCAGCGTGGTACTGGCAAAAAAGTAGACCTGAGGATCAGTGGAATAGATTAGAAGATGCAGAAATAAATAAAAACACACTCAGCTACCTTATTTTTGATAAAAGGGCCAAATATGTTTACTGGAAGAAAGATAGCCTCTTTAACAAATGGGGCTGGAAAAACTGGCTCTCCACATGTCGAAAACTAAAACTTGACCCATGTCTACCACCATGCACTAAAGTGAAATCAAAATGGATTAAAGATCTAGATATTAAAATAGAAACCCTAACTCTCATAGAGGAGAAAGTCGGAGGAAATCTTTAAGACACTGGGGTAGGCAAAGAGCTCATGGACAAGAATCAAAATGCACGTTTAACATTCGACAGAATCAATAAATGGAACCTCCTCTGGTGAGAAGTATTTTCATGTCAAAAGAAATTATCAACAGAATGAAAAGACAACCCACAAATTTTGAAAAGATTTTAACTAATAAATATTCAGACAAAGGTCTTCTATCTAGAATCTATAAAGAACTGAAAACCATTAGGGTCCCAAAATTCAAAAACCCAATCCAGAAATGGGCATCTGAGATGAACACACAGTTCTCAGAGAAAGAAATTCACGAAGCCTATAAATACATGAAGAAAGGCTCCACATTGCTAGCCATTCATGAAACGCAAATCAAAACAACACTTAGATACAATCTCACCCCAGAAAGAATGGCTATCATAAAGAAATCAACCAACAACAAATGTTGGAGAGGCTGTGGAGAAAAAGGAACCCTTCTCCACCTCTGGTGGGAATACAAACTGGTGCAACCATTATGGAAAGCAATGTGGAGACTCCTTAAAACACTAGAGCTGGAAATCCCATTCAATCCAGCTATCCCCCATTGAGAATTTTTCCAGAAGAACTGAAAACATCATATCATAGTGATATCTGTGCACCTATGTTCATAGCAGCACAATTTGTGATAGCCAAATCCTGGAAATAACCAAAATGCCCATCATTTGAGGAATGATTTAAAAGATGTGGTATTTTTTTTTTTTTAACAGGGTCTTGGTATGCAGTTCAGGCTGGCCTTGAGCTCACTTTTGTAGCTCTTGTTGGTCTCGAACTTGCAGTGATCCTCTTGCCTCAGCCTCCCAAGTGCTAGGATTACAGGCATGTGCCACCTTCCCAGCAAGATATGGTATTTTCATAATTTGTAATATTACTCAGCTATAAGGAATGATAAACTAGAAGATTTCATATATAAATGGATATATCTTGAACATATAGTTATAAGTGAAATAAACCAGCCCCACATATGCAAATATTGTATAGTATCCCTAGTGTAAGGGCTTAAAAGAATAAATAAATAAGTAAATACATTTTTGGTGGTACCAGGAATCAATGTCAGGACCTTGCATTGTCTGCATTCTCAACCGCTATATTTCTTTTTTTAGAAGAATGACTTAAATACAAAATGCATTTGGAAGAGTTAAAAAAATTAATGTTTATTTAAAGTGTTAATGTTTAACTGTTTGATCAGTCTTACATACCTATGTCTGTTGATCTATACTGATTTGATGATGAAGATATGTAGTGCAACCATTGTTAAATTTTTCTTGTTTTGAAATTCTGTACTATATGTACTCTTACTTGTTCCTGTTTTTTTTTTTCTATCTTTGTTTCTGCTATTTTTACTCATTAAAATAAAAAAAATAAATAAAAGGCAGAGTGTGAGGGAGATCTGGAGGCTTTTAGGGGCCCTGCTCTCATAGGGGGATTAAGGAGGTTCTCAAGAAAGTCATTTGTAGAAGAACAAACTGACCCCTGAACAGGAACCTGGCTTCCTGTTTCTGGTGTAATCTCTTCCTCTCATATGTGTTCCTGACACATATGTTTTGTGAGATTTAAAAATAATCTTCATTTTTTGGAAAGTTGACACACTATAGGAAACAAAAGCACAAGATGCAAGAATTAAAGTCATTTACAATCCAGTTTTGTTGGATGTGTCCTTCTAGGTCCTGTGTACATAACATGGGTGAGATTGAATAGTGTGGCGTGCTTTCCCACACACTATGAATACTCACCAAGTTAAAATCCCAAAGCCACAAGAATAGTTTTGATAACCAAGAAAACACTACACCAACTCAACCCATGAGAAAAAAACTGTAATCCTGCCTTTCTTTGGGACAAAAACTTCAATGAAGAGCAAAATGGCAACAGATATCGAGATAGAGGTACTGGAAGAACTGCAATTAAAATGCTGCATTTTTTGCCAGGTATGGTGGTGCATGCTTATAGCTCCAGAACTTGGGAGGCTGAGTCAGGAGAGTGCAAATTTTCGATTAGCTGAGGCTACATAGTGAGTTTAAGGGCAGTTTGAACTATATAGTGAGACCCTATCTCAAATTGCCCTCCCACCTCTGCATCTCTTAATGCTCAATTTAAAATGTGACATTAAGCAGTAAAGTACACCAAGCATATTTGTAAGAGTTACTAGGTCTCTATTGTTAAATGCTTCCATCATTATGATGGCTTCTACTAATTGATCCTCTCCAGAACTGAGTTGATGTGGTGACACACAATCAAACCTCCTGTATTGCAGACTAAATACATCTGTTCTTTCTGTAGAGTTACTGAGTCAAGAGCATTATATTATGGCAACACAATATGGACTAAAACAACTGGTTGTCAGAGAATGGACTTGTGGGCCTCATATTTTTATCCTGTTCTCCAATTTGTGGTTGATTAATTGATTGGTTTTTTAATGTGGTTAGGACAGAGTCTATAGGGTCTCACTACACAGATCAGACTCGTAGAGATTCTCCTGTTTTCAGCCTACCAAGTGCTGGGATTATGGGTGTGTACCATGCCTAGTCTCAGTCACCTCCTCAGCGTGGCCCGGGTGTGTGGGGGAGCCGGCACAGCACACCAGGGACCGAATCTCAGCTGCTGCACTTTGCCTAAGCAGGTGCTTTAGTCTGTTAAGATGTCTGGCCACCCCTCCTAGTTGTGTTCTAAAAGACACTCTAATTTGCTCTGGATATTTTTTAAATATTTCAGAGAAAATAATGGGAAGTGGCCTTTAAGAAACATAGTTACTGAATCTTTGGGGAAAGTTAACTACAAGCTTCAGGTACATGTGATGCTATAGATAGAACAGTAACTAGATGTGTTGGCTTCACAGAATCAGAAGTTGAGGATACAAAAGATGCTACCTACTTGTAAGTGTGAATGTTTTCCTATGAGCAATTTATTTACTTTTTAAAATTTCATTTATTTATTTGTGGAAACGGGGATTGAACTCAGGCCCTTGTGCTTGCCAGGCAAGCACTTATTCTACTGAGCTATCTCCAAGCCCCTAAAATTTCTTTTAATTTTATTTATTTTTTAAGTTTTTTATTTTATTTTATTGCATTTTATTTTTTCATTCATCGTAATGAGAAAAAAGATAAAATAGTTACGAAATAGTTTCAAAACAGGTTAATAGGGCAGTTACAATATTATTAATACATTGCATATTGTTGTCTTCATAGTATTCAGAGGACAAGATGCAGACATGATATCTTGTCTAAACAATATTAGTAACCACAAGGTACAGAAAGTAAAGCTATATTAATATGCTGAGTTGTAGAAGGCTCAAGTCAACTAACTTCTGACCATTGCCAGTTGTGTTTCTGACTCACTACTATTATGACTACACTGGGTTATTTTGCTAAATTCAGGTGCCTACCATCTTTGGACTGGCATTAAGTATGAAAAGGTCCTCAAAGACTTCTCCAAATACAGCATCTCTAACTGCAGTGGAACATCCATCTCTAACAAAACAAAGCAAAACAAAAAAGAAGGATAAGTTGGAAGCCAGAAAAGCTAGGAAATTGATCAACTGAGTGTAGGTGGGACTGGGCCTCAGTGACTAAAGCAAACAAGCTACCTCAGTCCTGATATAAACATCCTGTCTGGTTAAGGTCAGCTATTAGTTGTTAGGCAGTCTTATGTCAAGTGTTACTAAGCTTTCATATATCTTGGATATATCTCCAAGATAGGACGGATATGTGGCTACTTTCTGTTATGGCTGATGTCTAGATGTTTCTCCAAAGCCCCATGTGTTTGTAGCAGGGGCTTTTCCTAGGTGGCTGGATCTAGAGTGTGTGATGCTAGGATCAGGGGTGTATGATTGCTAAATGAGTCCACTGATTGGTCTGGTGTAGCTCTGGGTGTGAATGATGGGAAGGCCCATCCTGGGAGTGAGTGCTACCTGCCCTGAAGGCAGGAAGATTGGCCAAACATATGGGACAGAAAGAGGGCTGGTGTGCTCATTTGCCCCTTGCTGCTTTCTACTTTCATAGTTTGCTACCTTGGTGACTTCTTCCTGTCATGAGCTGTTTCTCTGTTGGGATGTCACCCTGCCTTGGAGCCAGCTGTGAACTGAAACTTTCACAAACTGCAAACTGAAATGAACCTCTCATCCTTTAAGTGTTGAGCATTTTACCTCAGCAAAAAGAAAAGGAAGACAATCATTAATAACTACTTTAGTTAATGTTTTAAACCTCAAACTTAAAGTTCAGTTTGTGACATTAGTAATTAACACAGCTGCTAAACGTCTTAAAACTCTCTTTGGCCATGTTGTTTCCTTATTCTCTGTTAATTGCTCCGTGCTGTAAATATACAACCCCTTGGCTTTTAATTATAAACCTTCCAAAATCACATGTCACTTAATTTTAGGGCCCTACTCCCGTTCTACTGCCTTAACCCCTTTCTTTTAGCCTCAAGTTTTGTAATCTATAAACATTTACTCAAGTGGCAATCCTTCGATATCTGTGGCTGACTCAGGCACACAGTATAACAGTGACGCTCCTATGATAGATGAAATCCTTGGATGAGGGAGAGGGAATGCTCATTGTTGGAGAATCTAAGCAGGGAAACACAATCCATGATGTAGGAGAACTTCACCACGGAACACATTCCAGTTGAGGATACAAAGCTATTTAATGATTACATGAAAAATAAACTAGATAAAACAGCAAAGAAGTGGTGGACAGCCAGTGCTGCCAACTTCATAATTCCTTTGGCTGCTTGCTTTTTGATCTGTGGCAGAACTCTCAGTGTAGAGAGAGGGCATGGACCAGCATCACTTGCGGGCTGGTTGGAGATGCAAACTCTCAGGCCTGCCTAGATTGACTGAGTCAGAACCTGACTTCTAATTGGTTTCTGGGGGATCTCCATGCATACTGGCCTCTGGGAAGCAGTGCTTTAATTTAACTACATCTCAGTTTCCTCCTCTGTAAAGAGTGGATAATGAAATCTACCTTAAAATCTGCTATAATCCTAAATGAAATATTAACAAGTGTGGATACCCAGTGAAACAACTTGTACATAGTAGTCAGTGCATAATTTGTTTTGGAAGATTCTGTGCAGTCTAGTAGATTGGAATATATCCTCCTCGGGCTTTGCTGCTTTAATCCAGATCCACCAGCACATAGAGACAGTGGTTACTGGCTCATGGGAGCTACTTGTTAGACTCAGAAAATTTGCGAGCTACTCCTTAAACACGGACATTAATGAACATTAAATAATATATGCTTAAAATGAAGTAAGTTACACTAGGAACAAGTGTAATAAGTATGCAAAACACGCTGCTTCTTAATTATTTGACCGAATTTGACTATTAGTGCTCTTGAGATAACTCATGTCTGTTGTAGCTGTATGGGGGGAATGCTCCTTTCCCAGTATCTATATTTACATGCTCTTCATATTGTCTTCCCAGTTGTTTTCAAAAGAAACCATAATCAGCCATTAGGGTATATTTTAAAAATTCTTTGTGGAAGACAATACATTTTACTTAACGATCATTTGATGTGCGGATAAGATGGATTTCCATCAGATCTTGTACAAAATCTGAATTTTTGGCAGGTGTCAAGTATGCAAAATATAAATTGCCCCATATGTTTTGAATCCTGTGCCGATGGTCTTACTTCTGTTCTCTTGGCACCTTCTTGCATATGTGAATAGAAGAGTTAATGACCTAAAGGCCTCCAGACAGCTTAAGAAAAAGAAGTAGAGGCCAAGCATGTGTCGTGGGCCTGCAACTCTAACACTTGGAGAGACTGAAGCAGGAGGACTGAAAGTTTAGCTTGCACGTTATAACCATTTAAACCAGGCTGTCTCAAAATGAAAATAACAAGGAGCCAGGAACCTAATTCAGGGCAAAGATTCTGGGTTCCATCAGCAGAGAAAGAAAGACAGAAAGAGAGAGACAGAGAGACAGAGGGACAGAGAGACAGAGACAGACAGACAGAGATAGACAGAGACAGAGACAGAGAGATAGACAGAGAGATAGAGAGAAAGAGAAAAAGAGAAAAAGGAAATGAAGGTATGCGTACCATGTTTTGGGTCAGAACACCGAATGATATGCTTTCCAGAGCAGACCTCCTTGGCAAAGCAGAATGATGAGGTCAATTAAGGAGGAGGATAATTGACTGGGCATTATCACTCAGGAATGTGCCCTCAGGAGAGAGCTGGAACCCACCTCCTACTCCTTGAGTGGGATGAAAATAATTAACTCACGTCTATAGCCCACGTCCTATGTGCCCATGCTTCCCTGAGGGAGCTGGGTGTTCATGTCCCCAGCTTACAGAGCACACGGAGTTGCCAGCCTGCTACCCTGGGGAGCAACACTAGACGCTGGATGGCCCTTTTGTCAAATCTGTCTTGACTTACTGGGTCTTCTCCAAATAACTGTCTTGATTCTGGAGCAAGAGCAGTAAAAAGGATAACTTTCCCCTCCAACTGCGGCAAGCTCTGGGGAGATCTGTGTCAGGAAGGCTAAGCATCTGGTTACCATGCACAGTGATGGGGATGCTAGAGTGACTGTTACTCCAGCACCTTTGCTGTCACCCTTCCTCCCTCCTGCTGTCACACGGGCCCAGGCCCTATAACTGCACCAAACTCTGCTGTGGACTGCCAATGCATCTGCTGCTTCTAGTCAGCCTGAGAGTAGTAGACAACCAGAGAAAGTATTTGCCTATATTTGTTATTATATTCACAGGTCTGGTCACATCAGGTGCAGTTGGGGAGGGCACAGAAAGGTAATGAGGTCAAAGTATATTTATATTTATTTCAGTTAAATATATATTATACATAAATATGTAATTAAGTCATGAAGTTACATGTTGTATACAATTATTTCATATAGTTATACACTATATATAATTATACATAGTTACAAGGACTGGCTGGAAGTATGGTGTATATTTAAATTTTAAAAGTTATTACATTAAAAAGATTTCATATTGCTGTGAAACCCTCTCAACCCCCCTTCAAATATATTTATCTCCACCTTCTTCCCACTTTCTTTTTTTAAATTTAATATTTTTATTGTTTAAATTTATCAATGGTTCTTCCCACTTTCTGAAGCAGGCTTGGAAGCAGTTTTTCTAAAGCAGACATTCTTTCCTGAGTGTCTTTACCAGGTCTGATTAAAACAAAAAAATTTTTTAGTGACTGCTACAGTTGAGAGTCATCCAGCAGAAAAGCAGTCCTGTGAAGGTATCACCATGTGGCCTCACCTCATCCACCTTCCCCAAAGCCAAAATGACCATGGAAGGTAAGTGCTTTGAATCAGTATAGGACATCCAGGCCGCCAGGAGATGCAACTGGAGACCCTCAGGAAAGAAGACTTCCAGAACTGCTTCCGAACATGGCAAGAATCATGGGCTTAGCATGTGTAAGGTGAGGGTCAGTATTCTGAGGTGGCTTAATGGAAATGAGTCTTTTATTATAATAAAAATTTAAATATTCATCACATGATTTGATCATACTGCCTATGCATTTGCATATCTCTATATCTATCTATCTATCTATCTATCTATCTATCTATCTATCTATCTATCTTTCTATCTATCTATCATCTTACTAGATGGCTGGTGATTAAAGAAACTAGTCTGTCCACAATGGCACATGCAGTGCCTAGAACCTAGAAACCACTCAGTACCTCGTCAGCATTATGAATATTAGGTAATGACCTGGATGGCCCAGTTACCTAAAGCGCTTATCAAGCATAAAGCAAGTGACTCTGCTCCTTTCCCTTTTGAAAACTCCTAAAAATATGGAGTTAGTCATCAATAGATCAGAGACTCATGCTTTAAGGATCTTTAAGTGAGTGTGGAATTAAAATGCTGGGTGAATTAGCTGCAGGGCTGGCTTGGTTAGTGTGAGCACTGCACATGGACTTCTCTAAGAGGACCAACTGTTATATGGCCTCTTTTCATCTCTGCAGGAACGCTGGTTCTGTGGAAGGGTTCACTCTTCTTCTGGGGTATACCATCAAGTTCCCACCTTCACTGGACTCATCATGTGCATGGTTCATTCTGTACACATAATCTCATGTGGCCCCATGAACTCAACTGAAGAAGTCTGTAGGCTGACAGGCAATGGGGGCATTCTGTGCTTGGCCAGGTGTTCAGGGCCCTGATGCATGAGGACAGAAAAGGATTGGAAAATGCTCACAGGACTTCAAGGCTCATGACCAACTTGAAGGCAATGAGGCCAAAGAAATAAATGGGAATTACAAAAGAGGTTGAATCGCCTTTTACACTCTTTCCTGGCTCTTAGCTATTAGATAGTCAACAAGAAAAAAAGTGCTACTTAGTGCTCAAATATCTTTCCCTAACCCTAGAGCATTTGAAAATAAAGGCATGAGTCATTATCAAAGTGGTGGAAGAAATCTAAGACTGAGAAGTCACCCTACAGGTGTTTCACCTACCTGTCTGCTAGGTAGCCAATGGCCACAGCACCAATAAAAAACCCTGCATTCACCACTGACTGAAACAGGTCCAGCATCCAGGAGTTGGCACACACTAGGTTGAACTGTACAGAGGGGAGACATGTTCCGGGCCAAGAGGGAAAGAAAGCATAATCATGTTAGACACAAGCCAGCCAGAAGCTCATTTCAAACTATGGGTATGGCTGAGTGGCAGTAACCCAGCGGTTTCTTGACTGGGTTCTTTATGCCACCAAAATATGTGCTCCAAAATCCATCTAACATTGCCACCTTACAATGTGACATTTGACTTAAGTAGAGGAGCAGCTAGCTAATCAGTTGAACCTATAGAATGATTCCACAATGATGTACATACAGCCAGGGGGAGACTGGGTTGCTGAGCATTTCTTAGCTGTTTTTTTTTTTTTTTTTTTTTTTTACCAGTAAGAGATTCAGAGTGTCTCACTAATTGCTATTGCGTTGCCTTCATCTGGAATCGGTGGTGGGGTCAGCAGATGCTGGCCTGGAAGTCAGGACATTTTACTTCTAGAGTTAATTCTGCTTCACTCAATCTGTGTTGAACATAGGACTTGGCTCTACTCTGAGTCTCAATTTCCTCTTCTTGGTGCAAAGGGATGGAATTAGCCACACTGTAGGACCTCTCAGACTCCTATAGTGTTATGTCTGCGAACCTCTACATTGCAATAACGCATACAGCGACCCCCTACTATCTTTCAAATGAAGCTCCTCTGACCCAGTGTGCAACTTGCACAGCAGGTCTTCACGTTATGCAAGGAGTCTTTACATAAGAGTTCACTTTTATTTTCAGGATAATTTCTCTTCTATTTTGCTTTGCCTCCAATAAACATGTCTGTGAATGTTCTTTTCTCTTGGAATGAAGCTCCCAATTAGATTTTGCTATAATTTTGCTTTTTGTTCACAATAATTGTGCAACAGCATAATCTCCAGCCCAAATGATTTCCTACGGACAGGGGGCAAACTAAAGAAGAAAAACAGAAGAGCAAAGCATAGTGACTCACAGTGAAGCACCGTTCAGGTGAATGGCACATGTTCTCCGTATCACTTGTATGGTGGTAAAGCAGAGAGAGAGAGAGAGAGAGAGAGAGAGAGAGAGAGAGAGAGAGAGAGAGAGAGAGAGAGACAGGGCTTCCAGAAAAAGAAATAGCTTGAAAATATTCCCTTTCCTGGCATCAAGTCCTTTGCTTGTTTCTTACTGCTGAGACTTGCATGAATCATCGTAAGAATCTGAGGCAGTTTTAACTAATCCACTCATACTCTAGATAAATTAGAAACTGCATGTTTTCACTTGGAAACTAGGATTTTATAACATACATCAACTCCAAAGAGCATGTCTAGGCAATTTAAAGAATCAAGCCTTTTCTGGTTTCTTCCCTAAGAAAGCTGAATTATTTGTCTTCTGTGTTCAGAGTCACTTACCTCAGTGACGATGGAGGAGCCAGGCGTGTCGTACACCCAGCCATGCTGACAGGGGCTCAGAGGCAACTGGCTTCTGTCCTCAGGCAGGCTGGTCAGAGGGTCCACACAGCTAAGCGTGCTCTGGTTCCAGTCCACCTCATACTGCATACACTGGTGGAGGAAGGCCTCATCTGCAGTCCCCAGGCCCGGCACTGTGTAGTTGAGCTCCTCAGCCTGGCTCCAGCCACAGCGCTGGCTCAGGTCAGCCACACCAGGGCTCCAGCATCGGTGGCTGGGGGTGAAACCCAGGAAGACAATGCCCACATAGATGGGGGTGAAGGCAGCTGAGAGAAGCGTTAAGAGGAAAAATGTTTGTTTCTGGAAAAAATGGAATTCCCCAATACGTTCTAAAATATCATCCACAGATGGCATGATTCCTGGAGGCTACAGCCCTAACAAGTCCAGTGCAATGTCCCAAGAGCTGTTTCGAGTGGCTGCAGCCAGCTCCGTGCAGCTCAGGACCAAGAGTCGAAGGGTGAAAGTTAGTTGACTTTAGAAAGGAACCAGCCTATCGGCCAGGCTTCTCCTTGATTTGGCCAACTTCAAACTGTGCCCCTCTCCAGTGAGGGAAGGTCCTGCTGCTGCCCAGAAATACTTAGAGCAGGCCCCCGGGGCGCAATGTTGTGTTTACTGTAACATCATTCTCTCTGAGTTTGACTCTGCCTCTTGCTAGCATGCAAACAATCCTTTCTCTGTAACACACGGGAAAAAAATCTGAGTCTTTGCACATATTGTCGTGTGTTAATCTTTCTCTAGCCTTTCAGGTGTCCAGGAAATTAATATGTTCCTATCTCACCAGAACAGCTGGCCTTGGCATGAGGTGCAGTGGAGAGGGCAGCACTCTGGGCTGTGCTTGCCCTGAGCAGAGTGCACCGGGGTCTCGTGTCACACTCCATTCTGCAGCTGGGCTTTCTGCAAACAAGTGGGCTTGGAAGGCATGCTGCGACTGCTTGCTTTGATTTCTCCAGATGTTATCTTCCTGGCCTTCCCTTTGACCACTTGAGCAGAAAGAATAAAATGTTTGCTTCACACATAGATCTAATATGAATGCAGACAAGAGTGTTTTGTGTCGTTGTCACAGTTTTTCAGTCTAGGTATTTCTGAAGTTAGAGGTGTGTCTTTGGGATGGTCATCAGGATATCCAAATGCAAAATGACAGGCAGGTCGTCTTTCCTGCAGAGGTGGCCCTCTGGTTTGCCTACATGATACAGCCCCAGAAATTTAGTCCAGCTTGCTTTCTTCTCCACCCTCCTCCTCTTCCCTCGCTGAACATTCAGAGTTTAACAGCACGGTATGAGGCGTGGACCTGCTGATCTCTCTATCGTCTTGTCTGGCTCACACAGAGCCTCTGCATGTGTCAGGACACTGCAGTCCCTTGGTCACTTACTAAGGCATAGATAGATTTGTGCTACTCAAGGGCTGCCTTGGAGGTGGCCAGAGACCTCCATGCATTAGTCAGAAGCTGAGGCTGCCTTTCTCTGCCGTCAGCTCTTCTGTTATTCACCGGAAGACTGTGGGAGTGGGCAAATTAAAAAGTGACTAAGGCTGTCTAAACTCCCTCTGCTCCCAAGGATGCTAGAAATTCACAAACGCTTGTGCTCGATTTGACTCATGGACACAGTCCATGTCTAGACACCAGATCTTTGTACCATGAGCAAGAGGGATCCAGGTGAGGGAGGAGGATATCGTGGGCCAAAGGGAAGTGATGTTGAAACTCATTACAAATTGCTTAGAGGAAATGATCAGATAAGACAAAGGTAAGGTGTCGGATCACTTACAGCCCTGGATTTACACAGACATTTGACACTTTTCCTTCAAGGACCTAACATAGGAGTGAGTCTTAGGGCAGAGCTGAGGTAAAATCAGTTTTATAATGCACAGAGAAGCTCAATAAGCAAAGCCTCTCAGCCATAGGGCATCATTCACAGCTCCCCAAAGGTAAGACCTAGCTGGAAAATGATCAGCCTTGCAAACTAGAGATTGAACATGCCAGCCACAATCAGCCTACCCTTGCCCTTCTAGCCCAAAGCAAGTAATTAATTCACATTTGAGAGAACATGCAGGGAGGAAAGGAACACAGAGAGACACAGAGCAAGCTGAGTCTCTCAAGTGCCAAGTGCTACCATTCAACACCTCTTTATTCACTCATAATTTTTCATGATGCTCTATAATAAAATATCACACCCAAGAATAAAGATACATGAGTTTCCCTGAATATTTGGGTGTTTATTTCCGAAGACTCTTATGTCATACAAAGCATTTATTAAATAAATTGGCATACTTTTCTCCTATTGGTCTATATCCATCTATATTTTGTTTTAAGGGTCTCAGTCATGAATCCTCGAGTGGATGAGGAACTCTCTTTCTGCCCTATGTACTAGGTTAGACCTTCAGCTTGGATATACCGGCAGAATCCTGTTCCAGAGATCTTTAGTTCAGCTCACAGCTCACCTGTACTAGGGGTTGAGTCCAGGCCTTTGCACTGAGCTACATTCCCAGTCCTCTTCTTATTTTGAGACAGGATCTCACTAAGTTGCTAAAATTTCCTTGGATGGACTCAAGCTTGTAATCCTCTTCTAGAGTTCTGGGATTACAGGCATGCATCATGATACCTGGCCATTCTTGTAGTTTGGTTTGCCAAAGTAAACTCTTTGTTCAAGTCCAAATCCAAACACAAGTAGGATTTCTTGGACATTCAACCTGTGCAGAATTGCAGAAGCAACTCAACTTGTTGCACTGCTTCTTTAAAAAGAGAAGATCTGTACAGGTATGGTGGTACACACCTTTAACCCTAGTATCCCAGAGGCTGAGGCAGGAGGATCACCATGAGTTAAAGGACAGTGTGAGCTACAGAGTGAGCTCAAGGCCAGCCTGAGTTGTATAGTAAGACTCTGCCTCCAAAAGGCAGAAACAAAACAAACAAAAACCAGAAATGAAGTCCAAGAGGGATAGAAAGAAGATCTTATAGACGAGAAATTATATCATTTGGTGAACGGCAAGGGAGAATCGTTTAAGATTTTTGTTGGCATATTATCAGCGTTGAATTTATTTTTTTAATTTTTAAATCTATATAGTAGCAACTAATTTCTTTCTTTCTTTCTTTTTTTTTTTTTTTTTTTTTTTTTTTTTTTTTTTTTTTTTTTTTTTGAGGGACCAGGGCTCAAACTCATGACCTTTCACTTGCCAGGCAGGTACTTGTGCCACAGAGCTATCTCCCCAGCCCCATAGCAACTAATTTTTTCCTTGCCTAAATTATTTCTTAAGACTTCTCCCACAGAATCATAGAAAACCATGAATGCAATGCTGCCATCTGTTTTTGATAAGGAGATTTCAAAACAGGTGTGTGTTGTGTGTTGGTATCAAAGGGATATTCTAATCTCAAAGTGATTTGAAAATATAAGGCACATGCTTGAACCAGAGCTTCTAATTCCTAGTAAAACTGTAGGCTCATCACCAGAAGCGCAGCTTTGGAGATTGAAGAATTGCCTGAGAAAGGAGGCCCATTACGTGTTTATGTTGTTATGAGGTCCAGTGGAGGAGCACAGCTCATAAAAGAGAAGACACTTCCTGAAAAAAGGTTCTGAATCCAGATGAGGCTCAGAAAATGGGCTGTGTGAACCTGTGGCATTCTGCTGGGCTAGTAAACAAGAAAGCTGAGGTGACTGGTCCCATCGACAGGACAGAAGGACCATCTGAAGATGCTCCTATTGGCCCAAATGGGACAATTTAAGCACCAGAAAGAATAACTGCAGCACAGTGAGACACATGAAATATATTTTTGAGTGTATGGGATCATTGTGGTTTTTTAAATATCCCATGAAAAAGCTAATCTTGGCATCAGTCTTCAACAGATGTGAAATTCAATAGATAATGCGCTGAAGAAGAACTTCCATTTAAAGCCATGGACCAATCTTCATCTTAAAAAAAGTTGGACAAAGTTGCAACTAAAAGGAATAAGTTCTGGTGAGCTATTACACAGTGGTATGACTATCACTAATCATAATGCGCTATATATTTCAAAATACCTGAAAGAGTATTTCGAATGTTCTCACCAAAAAGAAAATGTTTGAAGTGGTTGGTACACTGATTACCCTGATGTCACTATTACATAATACATATATCAAAATTTCACATGTGTTCCATAAATGTGTATAGTTATTGAATATGAGAATTAACTTTTAAAAAAAACTGTACAACTTAACTTCATAGGCCATATTTTGTAATATAGTAGGTAACACACAGAACGCAATCTAAAACACACTGGGGAATTGATTTAAGTCTGTCTCTGATAAGACCTGTTGGGAATAAAGTTAACGAGTGATAATATAAGAAAGCAATTAGCCAATTGCAGATTCTGAACAGTTTCCTGATAGCCCATTTCCTGGAGGAATCAGTAAGTCACCAGGTCATAAAACCAAATACCATTAGGAGACTACACTTGTATCAACTATGAAAGTGATCTTTGAGACAATCATGAAAACTTTAAGATGTATAGGAAAGAGGTGATATTGAAGTAATTCTGAATTTCAAAGGTATGATTACAGCACTGTGGTCCTGGCTTACAAAGAGGCATAACCAGCTGGATTCGTTTATACTGACAGAGGACCAGATGAAATGGCAAATTGTGTGCTATTTGCTCTAAAATGCTGTTCTAAAAAGTGAATGCAGATGGAGGAAGCAAAAGTATCAAAATTAAAGCCACAAAATTGTAGCTGCTGCTGTGAAAGACATAGCAGTGGACTGTCTAGGGCCTCCTGATTCTTATACCTCTGACAGGTTCCTTGATCACTTTTCAATGGCTTTTCTGTATTATTTTTAAAAGGCCTTTCTAAGTCCAGCCATATTCCTTTATTTTCTAGCAATCTGATTTGGTTGGTGAAGTTGGTTTCAGTGGAGTGGGATTTGCTAGAATGGCCTTGGTTCTAGAAACACGGTTTCTAGGTTAGGAAGACAAAGGGTTAGGAAGACAAAGGCTGAAAGAGCTCTTTCTCTGTAGCGGTCACGTGGTCAGTGATGATGGGAGCCACCACTGCACTGTGCTTAGTCACTAAAGGTGAAAGTTATCAGTAGAACTGAGAGGTGGACCCAATTCTTGAGGAGTTGGCTCCCTGGATACATATAGGAATACAAATTAATAAGAGAAAATTGAAATATTCAATCTGTTGGTTACTATTACCTATACAAGCTAAAAGGAAAAAATAGCACTGGGTCAAAGGCTGGAACTAGACCACAGTCAGATTTCAGTGACTCTGAGCTTTGGCTCCTAGCTTCTGTTAAAAACTGTTTGCAGCATTTGCTAAAGACAAGAGACTTGTTTTTGAAACTATCTTCATTGGTACAGTTGTCAGAGCAATAATGTTTTGCAGTGGGGAGAGAGATTGGTCTCATCTCTGAATATAGCATGGGCAGATTGGAACTTATAGCCAAGAAGCAGGGCAGGGGTCGGTGGATGCAAAATTACTGAGAAGCAGCATCAGTGTCAGAAGAACTCTGGCTAAATAGACCTAACAATTCATGCTGAAGGCAGGCCAGATGTTAATATTGAACAAGAACTTACTGCCCAACAACACACAGCAGCCAGTACTGTGGCGTCAGGTTTTTACAAAAGGAAAAGACTTTGTTCTGTGGTCACATGGCAAGGCCACAAAGGGCTGGGCAAAGCTCACCTCTACCTTCCCAATCAGTTGGTATGGGGAGGATTTCCTGGAAGGAAAAAGAGAGAAATTTCTCATTGATTACATAAGGAAAAGAAGAAAGGGCTAGGGAGATAGCTCAGCAGTATAGGCACCTGCCTGGAAAAGGAGAGCTTTAGGGTCCTTTTATATAGACACAGATGGTCATAATGCTTCCTCACAGGTCACATGTTTCTTTTAGGGGAAGTTCTTATGACCTGCAGGGGTAGGGATTTTTGAGTTTTAAGGTCATAAAGTTACTGATTGCAAGGACTGGCTCCAGCACATGTTCATTCTTGAAGGCCAGCTCCTAATCATCCTTGAGTGAGGTCTGGAGGCTTTGCTTGAAAGACAACTTAAGCATCTTATTAAGAACATTATGTCCTATCCTTAGCGAACTTCGGTACCACTTTGGGGACGGGGCAGGATGAAGAGCCTGATTGCTACTGGACTCACATTTCTCACCACTCAAAAGCCAATTCTTAGGAGATGAAAGTGAGTAGTAAGAAACTGAATTTTATACTGAAAAAATGGACTATCTTGGGGAACTAGGGTGCGAAGTTTTTATGCATGGCAGAAAGGCTGAGTGGGGTCTTCATCTTCCAGGCTGTGTGTCTTTTTTTTCTAACCTCTACACTGCAATTGACCTGAACATCGTGGAGCTAGCCCTTGTTCTTTAGAAAGACATACTATTCTTCTACAAGTTAGATCTGGTAGCGATTTGTTTGCTATGTGCTAACAAGCACAGAGCTAAAGAGTAAGGGATGGTATTATACATCCTGATGTCATCTAAAGGTTACCAGATGCTAATTTTTTTTTCTATAAATCTCAAGAAAGATTATTTAATAGTTAGCACCTTAATTATTTACATGCAGCTCCTTTTTAGAATATAGAGTGGTAGCTACTTGTGCTAGTGTGCACCCGTTATCCCAGATTTTCAAAGGCTCAGGCCAGAGGATCATTATGAGTTTGAAGCCAGTATGGGCCTGGGGTACATAATAAATTCAAGACAAGCTCAAACTACATAATGAGATCCTATTTTTTTCTGGGAAAAAAAGTATATATTTAGAATTAGCCAGCTGGACTCAGTTTAGATGATCCCAATTTTGTTGGCAACACCCAATGCATCATAATTGGGAACCAGTCAAATATATGCCCTCTTCTTTCCATCAGGCCTGATTAAGGTACTGACTTTGGCAACATCGATGTCATAGAGCTTCTTTACAGCTTGTTTGATTTGGTGTTCATTGGCTTTGACATCCACAATGAACACAAGTGTTTATTGTCCTTGATCTTTTTCATGGCTGGCTTTGAGGTCAGGGGGAATTTAGTGATGACATAGAGGTCAAGCTTGTTTCTCCTGGGGGTGCTCTTCTGAAGGTATTTGGGCAGTCTCTGGAGCTACGGTGTCTTGGGATGGCAGAATGTGGGTAACATTCCTATCTTCTTTTCATGGCTACAGATGCCTTTCAGCATGGTCTTCTTGGCCTTCACAGCTTTTGCTTTGGCTTCAGCTTTGGGAGAGGAAGGGCTTCCTTTTTCACCTTTGGTGCCATCTTGGTAAAAAGGCTCTCAAAACTCTGTCTTTAGAGAAAGAAAAGAAAATTATATAGGAAGTTGGCCAAACCTTTGGTACCAAAACCTAATGGTGATATCCTGAGAAGTGCTACCATTACAATGAGAGAACATAAAAATGTAAGAGTTTTCAAGTTTATGAAAGTTTGGATGTTTAAGGAACCTTTATGATATAAAAATGTTGGGTTTCCTTTATTTAAATATGAAGGACAATTCACAAAGATGTGGCCAAAATTGCATGACCAAAATTATTGTTGATCAGATGTTGATATTGGGGTTCTTGCTAAATTTAGTTAATCCTAAATTTCATAAGGAAATGCACAAATGGTCTAGTAGATGGTTTAGAAGGCTAAATTAAAGTCGGGCCAAGCAAAGAATCTTTATACCTCAGAGGTACCTCCTCAAAGAAAATTACTGAAGAACCACAGAAAGTATGTGTAAGAACTCTGGTAGCTCATATAAAGGAAAGCAAAATCAAGATACTCTTGACACAAGGAGGGTCCACGAAGGAGTTTTCCTTTTGTAGATCAGCGGCAGTAGGTTTCCAAGGTGTCCTTACAAACATATGTATTTTGAGGTTTACAGATTTAAGGGCATCATCACTGGTTTTAATGCTGCAGAATGGAAGAGCTCAGATGGGTGGATGCAGCCTGGCTCCCATTGGAGCAGTGACAAAGGACTATTCATGACCCAGACATGTATGAGGTTATTTGTGAGGCAACAGCCAGCCTGGTAGACAGCACAAACATCATTGTAAGGTCTATTTACTCTGAGAACAGGCGGCCTGACTTCCTCTGTGATGCCAAGCAGAACACTCCAGAGGAAGTGGCTGATGCGTTTCGTATACAAGCCAAGTAGTACTGGCTTTATGTTGCCTGTGACATCCATCTGCTGACAATGCTCACACCATGATTGCATCAGGAGGTCCCTTTTACATGAACACCCCACATCTTCACCTACAGCAACTCAATCCAAGGACAGTTTTGGAAACCATGTACAATTTGCTTTTTTAGCTTCTCACAAGTTTTTCAGATACTGAAAAAAGTATTAGGTTAATTAAAAAGAGAACAAGAAAAGGCAGAGAGAAAAGCCATAGGCTTGCACATCAGGGTGGAAATTTCTAAGTAGTCATTGAAAGATAAAGCGAATAAAGCAAATACTGATCAGCATGAAACAAAGAAGAAAAGAAAGAGACAAGTCTCAGGACTCCAGTCCAGCTGGGTGGAAATGTTAGGTGGTTATTAAGAAGTGGGGTGAGTAAATAGACATCAATAGGATTGAAACAAAGATTTTAATACATTATTAAAGATTATGTGGGTCAAAGTTATTTTCTGCTGGTCCACCAACATTGAAGGGTCCCAAACCAATCTGCTTATTTAATGTAGATTAGAAGAAATCTAGGGAGTGAATTCATAATGAGAAACTTGGTCAGCAAATTCTTGAGGGCAATGGTCAAGAAGTTGAGATAAAAATTGACAAAACAGTCAAGGTCCATTGACATCTTGCTGGGGATCCAAAGTTTTAAGTGTAATACTATAACATGGTCAGGGATGGTGACAAGAAGTTCTAAGACTATCATAGGGAACCTAGGCACTGTGGTACCAAAGTCTATTGGTGAAGTCCTGATGTATGCTACCATTACAATGAGGGACCATAAAAATGTAAGCATTGCCAAGTATTGCCAAGCTTACGAAAGTTGAGATGTTTAAGGAATCTCTTTTTCATTTGTCTATTTGATACACGGTCTCACTATGCAACTTGGACTCATGGTAATTCTCCTATTTTCAGCCTCCCCAGCACTGGGATTACAGGCATATATCACCACACCCCATCTTGTTTTCCAGCTCAGCATGGCCTTGGGGTGCAGCTTGTAGGACTGGGGATCACACTCTGATCCTTACACTTGCCAAAGCAGGTGCTTGATCCACTGAGCTATCTTGCTGGCCCTAAGGAATCTTTATGATATAAAAATATTGGGTTTCCTTTATTTAAATATTTATCTGAACGCTTGTTGGGAATCGGCATACGTTTGTCTGGGGAACATTACCCCATCTTATATTGTAAATTAAAACCTGTCGATAAAGTGTTAGTAGAGCTTATAATTAGGAATGTAAGGGTTGATGGCATCAAGGTGCAAGCCTATGGGGAAATTAAAAGGTGTGATAAAAAACTATAGAAATGCTTTGTGCAGGACCATGTAATCTGTGGAACATAAGAAAAAAATATTCCCGAGCAGGGAGCCTCTTCTTCCCTAAGAATGACTCTAGAACTGTGTGAAAAGCTGCTGGGTTTGAGTACCCCATGACTGACTGACTGAGCAGCTGGAGTGGGCGACAATTCTAAAGTGAATGAACAACACCTGTTTGGATAGCCACCTCTCTGACCAAGAATTATGTTAGTCAGCTTTCCATTATGGTAAAATATCTGAGAAAATCAACTTATAAGAAGGAAAGATTTATTCTAACTCTTGATTTTAGGTATTTCAATTTGTAATCAACTGGTTTTTATTGCTTTTGGGCCTATAACAAGGCACAGCATGATGGCAGGGAGTGTGTGGTAGAGCAAATCTGCCTACTCCGTGGAGATAGGGAAACAGAAAAGAAGGGGTCAGGGTCCTGATATTCCCTTTTGGGCATGTCCCTGACCTTAACTTCCTTCCATGAGACTGCACCATCTAAGTGTTCCATCACCTAGGTAGCATTTCAGGCTGGTTATCAAGACTTCAGCATGAAGTCTTTGGGGGATATTTAAGATCTGAACCCTAAAAAAAGGCAAAGACAGATCAGCTCAGTGGGCAGCATTGCATGCTAGAGAACTGAAGGGTGGTTAAACAACTCTGTCTGAGGTTTTACTAACTTGTGGGCAGAAATTAGCATGCACCTGATACCTGGCCCATTAAACAGATGCCTGTCTAGAGCACAGCCTTAGGGAAATGTTCTGAATATCTTAAAGCATCAGCGTGTCAGTGACTTTAGATTTCTGGTCTCTGGAGCCATGAAAGAAAAATATGTCTGTTGGTTTATGCTACACAGTTTGTGTCATTTTGTTATAGCACCCACAAGAAACTAATACATCTACTGAAAAGAAGCTATCCAATCCACAGTGCTCAATCTCAGACCCATTTCATGTAACTGAAGGGGACTTCCTTTCAACTGGCTTCCCACATCTCTAATTCTGGTGATGGGACCACACTAGGGTCTGAATATGGATGTCGAGCCCAAGCTCCTTGTTGGAGCCTACAGATACTCTTTAATCTAGGAAGCAGCTGTGTTCAGTGCTGATTAATTTTGGCTATCAACTTGACTGGATTGAGGGATGCCTAGAAAATTGGTAAAGCAGACTTCTGGGAGGGTGTTGCTAGTATAGACTGGTGGGTGGATGTGTGAACTGTGAGAGGAAGAGCCACCCTGAACGTGGGCAGCAGTGTCCAATCAGATGGCAGCTCAGATGGAGTGAAAAAGTATAGATGGGGAGAGCTAGCTCTCCACTGTTCATGCCCTCCCTCCCCGAGCAGGTGTGCCCCTGTTGACCTATAACTGAAGCAGCCTCTCCTTCCTCCTGATTTTCTAGGTTTTTGAATGGAGCAGCTACTACTTCCTGGAGCAACTACTAGTGGACTTTTTAGGCTCTAACATCATGTGAACTAATCTAATAAATTCCCAGCTATTATTATATGCATATTTTATTTGCTGTAGTTTTCTGGAGGAATCCAAAAATAATCGTCCCACTAAACTCATGATAAGTTGCAAACATTTTAAGTCAAAGATGCATTTAATACATTAATGAAAGACTCATTGTAAAGTTGAAAACTTGTATGTGGGGGCCATCAGAAACCATGGCTGTCCATTTGAGGAGCTGAGATCTTTCAGAGGTGAGTGGGTCCTTAGTGCACACACTTATGTGTCACCTTGCTGCTGCCAATATACCTAGCATACACAACTGAGAGGAGAAAAAGTTCATCTTGGCTCAGGGTGTCAAAAGTCCCAGTCCATGACTGGCTCCAAATGGAAGCGTGATGATAAGAGGGGAGGCTGGAGGGAAGCTGTTTAGCCCATGGCATCTGAGAAGTAGAGATCAGGGAAAGAACCTAGGAAAGACAGGCTGGGGACCAAGCAGAGTCCCCAAGATCACACCCACGATGCTGCACTCCCCCACTGACACCCAGAGTGCACTTTACTACTCTCCAAGGCATCTCTGAAGCCAATCAAGTTGGAGGTATGGACTGACCACCACAGCCCTCATGAATGGGATCAGTGCACTGGAGAAGTATGAACCAGCTTTTATGGCCCCCGCCATGAGAGGGCGCAGCGGCAAGATGACCTTATGCTGTTCTTATCAGACACAAATCTGTCAGTGCCTTGATCTTGGATTTCTTAGTCTCCAGAATTATGAATAATAAATTTCTATTATTTATAAATGACCCAATCTCAAGGATTTTGTTACATCAGATGCAATACACTAAGACAGAGATCATGGAGTATCTTTCCTTGGCTTGCTCCATTCCTACCTTTTATCACCTCTATCTGGCCAAAGAGTGTAGAGAAATGAGTGGTAAGTGAAAGATGATAGTTTCTAGACTGCCATGGGCAATCTATCTGTTCATGCAGGGATGTCCTGAGCTAAGTCCTGATTGAGGTCTTCTAGCAGCAAGGCCTGCAAGCGTGACAATGGTCAAAACCACCCAAAGGAAGGGCCAGCCAAATAGCTCAGGGGATTAAAGTACCTGCAAACAGTCATAGGGTCTGGGAATCAAGGGCTCAGGAGCGCTGAGTCGGCAATTGAGACTGGGCGTGGTGGCGCATGTCTGGAATCCCAGCCCTTGGGAGTCTGTAAACAGGCAGATCACTACCAGTCCGATCTAGTAGTGAGACCCTGAACACCGTGTTGATCCCTAAAAAACAAACAAAAAACAGAAAAGAACACCCAAATGAAAAAAGCAAAATTTGTTTACTAAGTTTGCTATAGCAACAGAGTGGGCCAAGGCTCATATTCTGGCAGAGACCCGAAGGTAGGCAAAGTAGGGGAAGGCAAAGTGGCCCAAGCTATGCCCTTTTTGGAGGCCGTTGGTGTTGGGAAATTGTAGGCAGCTAAGCAGAAGGTGGGCATCGTTGGTGCTGGGTCAGAGGCAGATGTCTGGATTTCTCCCGTTGGTTGGGGGCAAAATGTGAGGATAATAATAGCCAGCTATAAGTCGACTGCCAGCCATTTGGAGTTGATGGCTCTAGAATCCTAGAGTTTGTTGTCTGGCATCCTAGACTGTTCCTGCCCCCCTCCCCCCATATTTAGGGCAGGGTCTATAGGGTCTACAGGGTCTCACTATGTAGGTTGAACTTGCAGTGATTCTCTTGTTTTCAGTTTCCCAAGTCCCAGGATTACAGGCACACGCCACCTTGCCCAGTCTCAATCACTGTCTCAGCGCGCCTCGAGGGCGGGGACTGCACAGTGCGCGCTAGGGATCGACTCAGCTGCTGCATCTGTGGTACAGATAGTCTGCTGAGTTATCAGGCTGGCCTTGGACTGTTTTGTTTTCAATGGTGGATGGGCTTGTAGGACTGCTTGTTTTGTTTTACTTGGCTTCTTGGATTGATTACCGCAGAGTTCTTACTCTGTATGTGGTCTGGCTTTCCTGTTTGTACATTCAGTCTCTTACAAGGTGATCATTAGTTAGACAAAGAATAATCATTAGCAACTCTATGAGAAGAAAGTTCTCCCAGGAAATACAGCAGTGTGTGGGGAAGCCATTCCCGAGGCGGGCAGAACACAAGGCTGAGTTCAGGGAGTAGTGTCTGCTCTCACCAGAAAAGAAACAGAGCTCAGAACAGAGCAGATCACAAAAGGCAATTTTCCAAGGTATTGTATCTGTGGCTACTTATAAGACCTAACTGTGAGCTATAAAACTGTAACAATGCTACCAGTAATAAAATTCACCTAGTTAGTGTAAGAAAAACAGGTCTATCCATAGAAGAGTAGAGATCTGGGAGGGCTTCCCATGAAAATTCTTTGCCTATTTTCCCTTAAAATACCATTTCTTCCCCAGTCTCTCAACTCTCTCAAGTGGTATCTTCTCTCCTAAGTAAGGTGGAACTTTTCATTCTTTTCTTCTGCTATGGTCAAATGCCCTCCACCCCAAAATTCATGTTGAAATTTAATTGCTATTGAAACAGTGTAAGGGCTGGGACTTTTAAGAAATAGTTAGGTCCTAGAATCCTAGGACCTAATCCTAGGTTTCCTCAGTAAGAGGGCGAGCTTGGCTGTATCTCCTCTTTCACTCATGCCTGCACTGTGCTCTCCCCTGGCGTGCCTTTTGCATGCTGTGATGCTGTCCAAAGTCCTCACTGAGAGTGGTCTGTACCTCTTGGGTTTCTTTGTTTCCAGAACTATGAGAAAAACATTTATTGGCTGGGCATGGTGGCACATGCCTATAATCCCAGCACTTGGGAGGCTGAGGCAGGAGGATCAGTTTGAGTTCGAGACCAGCCAGGGCTACAAAAGGGAGCTCAAGGCCAGCCTGCACTGCATAGTGAGACCCTACCTCAGAAAAAAGAAAGACATTTATTCCCTATGGCTAATCCACTCTCAGTGATTTTGTTATAGCAGCAGAAAAAAAAACATCAAAGATACCTCCATTTCTTTTCTTTTCTTTCTTTCTTTTTTTTTGTGGCTGGCTCAGCCCAACCTGGGGATGGGGCTAGTGCAGTATGTGCTGAGGATGGACTCTTTAAACTGCTGAGCTGTCTTGCCAGCCCTCCATTTCTTTTCACTTTTGGTTTACATTTTCTCTTTTTATTTGTTGACGTCTATGACATATACTTAGATATATTTTCAACCCACTGATTTTTAAATTCTGCTTATTTAGCTAGAAGTTTAACTTGCTTGTGACATTTCATTATAATGCTTGAATTTGTATTTGGTGTTGTTTTACTTTTTTTAAAAACTGGAAATCGAACTCAGGACCTCAAGCTTGCCAGGCGGGTCCTGTGCCAATGAGTTATATCCGGAGCTCCTTTGCTGTCTTTTCAGACTCTTTTTTTTTTTTTTTCTCTAAGATTCCATTCTCACTTTATACATCCAAATGTTCCCTCCCTGTATAGGGTGGGGTCTTGCTACACAGTTTGGACTCATAGTGATCCTCCTGTCTCAGCCTCCCCAACCCTGGGATTATAGGTGTGTGCAACTATGCCTAGTTTTGGTGGCTGGCACTGCACAGTTTTGGTGGCATGCAGCACCAGGTGTTGAACCTGTGTCCTTGAACTTGCCAGGCCAGCACTTAGACTGTTGAGGTATTTCCCTAGTCCCTTTCTTTCTATATTCAAACCTTTGAAAAATCCTTGAAAATATATCTTGGTATAGAGAGAGATAGATATGTATATGTATGTATACATATATATGCAGATACATATATATCTATATGTAGACATAGAAATATATAGATGTATGTATCTAGATAGATAGTTTTTTTTTTTTTAACAGGGTCTCCCTACGCAGTTCAGCCAGGCTGTGCTCACTTTGTAGCTCCCAGGCTGATCTCCATACTCATAATGATCTTCCTGTCTCAAGCTCCTAGTGCTGGGATTACAGGCATGCACCACCATGCCAGGTTGCCGCACAGAACCTGGATGTCCAGGAGCCACCTGGTGTGCTTAGGGCTCTGAGGTCCCATGGTGCACCCGGGGATCTGAGGCCAACATAGCATGTGGGTCTGGGGATTGAACTTAGGACCTTGCACTTACCAGGTAGGTGCTTATGCCTCTCAGTTATCTCTCCAGCCCCATTAAAATATTTTTCAGCTGCTCTTGTTTCTGTATTTGTGTAGGTGAATTATCTTGCCCCTCAGCTTTATTTTGGGAATATGTTTTAGGTATTCACCATGCACAGAATAAGGGCCATGAGTAGTATTCCTCTTGGGGCATTAAACTCCAGCACCAAGAGGCTACCGCACCCCAAGGCCTTCACCCACTTGGGCATTCTGAGCCATCCCAGGTCCTTCTATGACTCTGGCTTCTCGGTGGGCCCTTTTTTTCCTTTTGAGGTCACTCTCTGATCTGTCCAGCATTTTCATGTGTGAGAAACAGCTAGATCTTCTAGGTCTGCCCAATGATACTTATGATGCCCGGACATGGTGGCTAGACACAGAGGATGCAGAAATAAGCAGGGCACAGTGCTTTCTGTCAAGAACCTTCAAGTCCAGAGAGCCAGGCAGACAATGAAGCACATGTAATAATGAAAGACCAGGTGCACCGTGCTACAATGTCCCAAGTTCTGGGGACATGCAAGAGGAAGGCTTTAGAGGGAAATGGGGCTGAGGGTGTGACTCAGTTACATTTCTCTCAATGCTGGGACAAAATACCTGACACTCAAAATTAAGGAATGAAAGGCTTATTTAATTTACAGTTAATGGAGGTTTAAGTCTGTCTTACTCTTCTCTGTTGCTGAGACAAACACCTGACACCCAAAATGAAGGAAGGGATGGTTTATTTAGTTCACAGTTACTGGAGGTTTCAATCCATACTCAGCGGGCTCCAAGGGAGAGTGGCACATAGCAGAGGGCACCTTTCATGGCAGCAAAGAACAAGAGTGAAGGGAGGAGTAGCAGCAGTAGCTCAAGTAGCTAGCTTCTCTTCCTTCCTTACATTGAACTGCAAATCACCTACCCCAGGGGAGGTGCAGTGCCCACACCCGCAATAACCAACCATAAATTCCAGAAGCTGCCCCATGACTGCATGAGGCTTTGGGGGGGCACCTATACACAAACCCTAACAAAGTCCATCCTCAGCTGGCTCCAAGACAGAGTGACACATGGCAGAAGGCAGCAGTTCATGGAGGTAAAAAATAGCAAAGCGCAAAAGCCAAAAGGAGGAGCAGCAAAGGAGGCATCTCACAAGCCTCTCTCCTCTCCCCATATTGTACCCAGGCTATCCACCCCAAGGTGGCTACAGTACTCACATCCATAATCCCACAGCACTCACACCCATAATCCTAGCACTGGACCATGAATTAATCACAAACTCTAGAAGTCACTCCAATGATTGCCTGAGGTTTTTTGGGGGGACACTTAGACACAATCCATAACAGGATGGGGGTAAGCAAAGAAAATGCAGTTTCTCTTAAAACCTCTGTTGAAAAAGCTGAATATGAAGGGGCATATTTGTGAGAAAAACATTTTCTGGCTTTACTTTCTGTTTAAGAGCAGAGTAGATGCCGAACAGTTGTGATATCATGTTGATATCATGTTATACCCTTGCCTTCTGCTTCTCAGTGTCTGATGCTTCCATGCACTATATGGTTTCTTTCAGCATCAAATAAATTATTTGATGAATCATTTATTTGGCAAACATCATTCCAACAATTACTAAGGTCGCTTCCCCCAAAATTAATTTACAGCTCAGATGTAGGTTATATCGTGGAAAACCAAATTATTGACAACTGTCATTGTAAGGATTTTTTCAGGTGTCTGTTCTCCCTTAGGAAACTTTATTCCATTTATTATTTGTTTGGTTTTATTAAGATGGTGTTTGCCATGAGCATAATTTTGGCAAGGTGAGAAAAAATATCATTTGCGCTGAGGATAAATAATTTGGGGCAATGTAGAAACAAAAATTTAGAATGGAAGAGACACTGAGCGCTCTGTAGGACTGGACTAAGGGGTGTTTGGGCTGAGTGTTACCTCCTTGAAAATGTCATGATGTAGTTGAAACCAGTCTTTGCTATGTTTTGCCAGTGTTCTCCTTTGAAATATCATTGGCCTCAGCCACAGAAGATGCAAATTGCTAGTCCACATTTATGTATGTATGTATATATATATATACAGACCTGCAAAATAACATAGCCTCTGCTGGAAAACGTAAGTGTGGCCAGCTTGTGCTGTTGACTTGTGTCCTGTCTTCTCAAGAAACCAGACTTCTGTGAAATGGCAGTGGTGCCATTGAGTTCACCCTAAGGAACCAGGATGTCCCCCTAAAACTCATACTTTATTTTGAAAAAGCATCTGTTTCTTTTTCCATCTTTTTGCATGAACACACACACACACAAAAACCAACCAAACAAACAAACAACAAAAATAAAACAGACAATGTTGGGCCAGTCTCTGAGGCCTTCAGTCTATTTGATTATTTTCTATGGTATTGGCGATAACTGGGTGCCAAGTGCTTGCTATGCAGTAAATAGACCCAAGCTTAGCCTTTGTTCCTCTGACAAATTGAGCATAGTCTATGCAAAGTTTAAATTTAAGAAAACATCTGGTTTTATTCAACATTTTGTTTTGTTGTCAGGATCTTTAGAGGCCTAAATTAAAAAAAAAAAATCAACTCATTTTTTGCCTGTATTTTAGGGAAGGGTCTACAGGTGCTCAGGGTCTCACTACTAGATTGGACTCATAGTGGTTCTCCTGTTTGTAGTCTCCCAAGAGCTGGGATTACAAGTGCGCATCACCATGCCTGGTCTCAATTGCCATCTCAGCACACCCCAGGGGTGGGGACTCCTGGCCCCGGTACCTGCTTGCAGGTCCTTGAATCTGCTGAGTTATTTGGCTGGCCCCAACTCACACATTCGAAACCCTGTCACCCTACCCTTTACCTCATAATCACCATATTGACAAACATAAGGAAGAAAGCAAAGTATCTGCAAGACAAGGCTCTAGCATGCTCATCCTCAGAGGATGGTCTGCAGTGAGTGAGGCCTTTCTGGTCACCAGGAGGCTACGTCCCTGACAGGTGGCTCTGGGTCACTTGGCAGTCCCGTTTCAAATTATGATGCTTTGCAGGGCTGTTGTCAATGAGGCCAGAGGCTTGTGGCTAGGAAAGATCACTGGAGCTAGCAAATACCCAGGGACATTCAAGCTCTGCTCAATTTATGTCAGTATGCCAATGACGAAATTCACAACTCAGGGCTGTGATGTCTGTCTGATGGGACAGATCCCTTCCCATGGCCAGTGCCAGGCCACAACAGGTGCTCCTCTGCCTTGTAGTTATGATGATCTCCCATTCTAGCAGACAGCTTGGGAACGCTGCTGACACCATTGAAAGGCTCAACTCCCTGACCTGCTTACGCCAGGACCAGCAAAATCAAAATCCTCTGAGGCCGATAGCCAGTAGAGAAATAGTGTTTCTGCACTGTGACTCTCCTCGTTCCTGACAAATGGCAGGTTTTCTGCGGTATTGCCAGAACTAGCTCTATTCCTAGAATAGAAGCAAAAATAAAATTGATGGATTAAAGAAATTCTGGTCAAGATATTGGGAGGTGTCACAGAATTCTGATCTTGCCTCTGTATTGCTCTTTGTTCTGCTTTCTTCCCAGAACTATGTTTGTGACAAAGCAAGATGATATTGCCACTCTATCTCCATGGAGACAGTCCCGTCTCAGTCCTGACGTGCAGTACGATGTCCAAGAGAGCTGCAAGAATTTGGCTCAGACAAAAATCTGGATTCCATTCGTGGCTCTGACAGTCTTGACGAGTGCAGGCCAGAAGCGCAGAGGCTGGAGTCCTTGTTTTCCTCACAATTTTGGGAAGCGTGGTGCGCACTACACACGTGGGCTGTATCTTCCTGGATTCGCACAGGCAAGCTCCTGGTGCTTCTCACCGCTGCTGGTATGGCTCCAGCATAAGTGTACGTTCCCCATGGAAACTCACCTGCTTTATCCATAGTCAAAGGAACAGGACCCCGCCTGACCCCAGCAACCACCCAGAGTTGTGCCACAAATGGCCTGGAGTCGTGCTCTGTGATTCCTGCCGTCCTTGTGACCAGTCCTTCTCACAGGGTCATGCAAAGCCCAACAAAGCTCTTGAGATGACAGCAGTGGTACAGAAACAGGGGCAACAGGTTCACTGTAACTTGAGCTTAAGAAAGGTGAACACTGGGTAAAAAGAAGCGCTTACCTGCAGCTCATCTGTCCTGTGAATGTGACCATAGCATAATGGGGCCTTGGTGATGGTATGGATTTCTGTGTGTCTCACAGTCCACTTAAAAAAAAAAAAAAAAAAAAAAAAAAAAAAAAAAAAAAAAAAAAAAGGTCACCCTGAGTTGTTAAGCTTTCCAAGCTGAGCTCAAGTGTGCCATCCTCATGCCTCAGCCTTTCAGAGTGCTGGAATTACAGGGTTGTGCCACTATGCACGGCTCCTGTGCTCAGTTCTGATGGGCATCTTGAGTGGTCTAAGGATCAGAGGCCACGGGGGCCCCTCGAACGCTTGAGGAGTGCAGCGCTGATCTCCTGGGCCAGTCACTTGCAGTTAATGTGGAGCCAGTCCTGGCTTCCGCTGGGCTCAGGGGTGCTTGTCCTTATACTGAGGATATCTTCTTCCTGAACTGCTTCTTGCTGCGCTAGGGCCATGCTTGTCTCCACAGCGCCCTCTCTTGGCGGCTGATGACAGACCCACCGCAGGGCCAGCGGCTGCTTCCTTGGTTTGTTTCTGAGCTATAGCTACAGACTTCCTAAAGCTTCTAATGCCAATTTTACACTTTTTTTCTCTCAAAAAATTTTTTTGATTACTTTTTTTGGCTACTCCAAATTTTCGGACATATGAGTGACTATAACAAGAACAGTGAAAACCTGGTTGTGCTTTTAGGCTTTTATTTCTTTTATTATTATTATTTATTTATTGTCTTTTTTTTTTTTTTTTTTTGAGACCAGGTTGGTCTCGAATTCTCACTGATCCTCCTCCCTCAGCCTCCCAAATGCTGGGACTACTGAAGTGCACCACCATGGCCCGGCAGAGCCGTTTTAAAAGAAATCATGCTTCTGGAGTTTTGACTCTTTGAAAACTGTTCTAAAGCCCACTTCCAAGCTGGCATAACTGAAGTCTGAGGTAATAGTAACTCCAGCCTTCTGGTTAACCTTGAGTTCTATTTATCTCTCCCACACATGCTGTCTGTCAGCTCCACCTTCACCCAATATGCCGGGTGGGACAGCTCTCCCTGTCTTCACTGCTGTTGCCCCATGCAAGCCCCTGTGGCTTCTCACTGGGTTAATGCAGGAGGTCCTGACCAGGTCTCCCTGCTTCACTCCTGTGCCTTTATGATCTGCTTTCCCCCAGCACCTGAGGGGACCCCCTCACCTTCTGTGGTTCTCCTTCTCACTCAAGAACCAGGCCCCATGGCTCAGAGCCCCTTGCTGCAGACCTGCTCATCTGCATGTCCCCACTCCTCCCGGTAGCCCCAGCCTCGTCCTTGTCATCCAGAGTGCACTGCAAGACCTTGGTTCCTCTGGCACGATGCTCTGCCCTGGCATCCTCGGAGTCTCCCCCTCGGTTCCTTCAGAAGTGAAGTTGCTGCTCCCCTTGTCTTAGTTCACCATCTTAGCAGTTCACTCTTTCAAGCACATTCTGTGTAGTCTGTGTGTTTTCACTCTCTCTTATACTGGGATGTAGGTTCCCAGGTTCAGGGGCTTGGGTCTTTTCTGTTCACTGCTGTGTCTTCAGTGACCAGGGTTCACCTAGCCCTAAATCAGCACTTGTGATTATTCAAGTGACTTCATGAAGACAGAACCTTGTGTTCTGTTCTGGTTTTTGGTGTGAAAAGTGGCTTACTTCAAAACAACTGCCTGCTGACATGGATACATCCACAACCCTTGGATCAAATCACACTGTCTAATTCATCAAAAGCCTGCACCATGGTGATAGGTTCTCAAATCTATGACAGGGTCATTTTTAAACAGTAATGTTGATATATAAATTATGTATAATAATAATAATATTAATAATATCAACCACATTCCAAGGTTAATTTTGCTCTTGCTTGCTTGCTTGCTTTCTGAGGAACTGGGGATTGACTCAGGACCTTGCACTTGCCAGGCAGGAACTTGTGCCCACTTTAGCATGTCTGTATACTTCTTAAAACATTTGCATAGTTCAGAAGGCGAACATACCCGATTCCTCCCCATATTTCTGCATGCTCCCTGTGCTCTGTCGCTCTGGGTCCTCTGCTTTCTCCATCCCAGCCCCCACACACCCTCTCACTCTAGAGCTCATGTACATGAAGTCATGCATTCTGTACACTCTTGCCTAGCTTTGCGTTTTCAACACAATTATTTTGAGAATCATCCGTTTTGACCACTAAGTATTCCATCTCTGTCCACTCATCGCTGATGGACATTTGGATGAGTTCCAGTTTGAAGGGATCACTAAAAAAGCTGCTTGGAAACCTCAGTGCACAGGTCTTTGCATGGACATGCGCTTTCATTTCTGAGTAGATACCTACAAGTGGGAATGGCCAGATCACGCAGTGGGGATGTATCTAATGTATAGAACTGACAAACAGTTTTCAAAGTGACAGTGTCATTTTTCATTTTTTAAAAATTTAATCTTTCTAGGAGGCAGGGTCTTTTTTTTTTTTTTTTCAGGACAGGGGTTCGAACTGAGGACCTTGCACTTGCCGGTCAGGCACTTGTGCCACGGAGCAGTCTCCCCTGCTCAGCACTTCTATCAGTAGTGAATGAAAATTCTGATTCTTCCACATCTTTGCCAACACTTGGTATGGTCAGTCTCTTTAATTTTAGTTATTCGAATGGCTATATGGTAGTCTCTTATGCTTTTTTTGCATTTCTGTAATTGTTAACATTTTTGAGATGTAATCTACAGTATAAAAATTTATATGCTTAAATTTTGTGATTTGATCTTGCACACCTATTTTAGTAGTCATCATACATTCTTTTGGAAGTTGTCTTTTACCTATCATTTGTTATTTATTTTCTTTTGTTGAATTTTGCAATTCTTGGAATATTCTACAAACAAGTTCTCTATCAGCTACATTATTTGTAAATAGCTTCACCAAGCCTATAGCTTATGTTTTCATTCTTTTTAGGGTATCTTTGATGTCACAGATAAGAAATAAATTGCCTATCTCAAGATCACAAAGATTTTATCTTATGGTTTCTTCTATAAATTTTGTAGTCTTATGTTTGGTTTGCATGCATGCTTACACACATGTATGCATGTACAGTATAACCATATAAGCATCAAATCTATAATTCATTCTAAGAATTCATGTAAAAATCAATTTACCATATGTGTATGTGCAAATTTATTTCTGGGTTTTATTATCTTCCACTGATTTATTTGGCTAGCTTTATGCCAAGGTGATACTGTTTTATTCCTATAACTTAGTATTAGTTCTTCAGCTCTGTTTTTTTGTTTTTTTTTTCAAAGTTATATGCTATTTTAGGGCTGGGGAGAGAGCTTAGTAGCAAGTGCAAGGTCCTGAGTTCAATCCCTGGTACCTAAAAAAACAACAACAACAACAACCCCCCCCCCCCAAAGTTATGCGATATTTTAGATCTTTTACATTAGAAACTTTATTTTATTTTACTTTATTTATTTATCTATGTATTTAATTTATTTATTCATTCATTTTTTGGTGCAGGATCTCACTATGCAGCTCTGACTCATAGTGATCCTCCTGTTTCCTACTTCTCAAGTGCTGGGATTACAGGTGCGTGCCACCACACCCTGATTCCATTGCTGGCTCAGCATGCCTGAGAGTGAGGCCAGTGTGGCAGACAGGGCCAGGAATCGCACACTGGCCCCTGTGTTTACCTAAGCAAGAGCTTAGTCTGCTGAGCTATGCCACTGACCCTTACATTAGAAACTTTAGAATTGGCTTATAGAGTTTAATTCCACATAGAAGCCATCTGGAAGTTTATCAGAGAATGTGTAGTCCATAGTTCAATTTATTTGAAGTTATTATGTCAATAATATTAAATCCTTTGAGGTATGAAAATAACATCTATTTACTTAAGTCTTCTTAATTTTTCTCAACTTTCTATAAATTTTCAACCTAACAAAAGTATTTTAGGCTTTGAACATCTTTTGTAAGATGTTTCCCTAAGTAGTTCTCTCTTAAATGTATTTTTAAGATGATGCTTTTTAATTTCAATTTCAATTATTGACTGTTGCTAGAATATAAGTAAACAGTATTTGCATATTTATTCTATATCTATGATAAATGCCTTTGTTATCTTTACTAGACTTTTTTTGGTTAGTGATGCTAGATGCTATCAAATTTCCTGCATATACAATCGAGTTGTCTATAAATAAAGGTGAGTTACATCCAGACTAGGTATCTTTTGTTTATTTATTTTTCTTGATTAAGTTGAATAGCATCTCAATTATAATTTTGAATAGGAGTGAACAAAAAGAAGATCTTGTCTTATTACTAATCTTAAAGGCAATGTAATAGCACTTAACCATTATTTATTTCTATCTTGCTAGAAGTTTTTGTCACAAATGGATATAAAATTTCAATAAATGATTTGTTGCTGGTATTGGAATGATCATATAATGTTTTAGAATTTTAGTCTAACAGCATGATAAATTTTATTTTTGATTTTTGATATTAAACCAACTATGTTCTCTTTAACAAAATGCCCCTTAGTTGTGATATATTTTTATTTCGATAGACTTTGAAATTTTGTCAGCTCAACATTTTTACAACTATGTGCACAAGGAAGATCGGTTTAGTTTTCTTATGATACCATTTTTTTAAAATGTATTTAGTACAGGGTCCCACTACACAAATCCGACTCATAGTGATCCTCCTGTTTTCAGCCTCCCAAGTGCTGGGATTAAGTGGGCAGACCCCCTTGCCCAGTCTCAATTGCCATCTCAGCGCAGCCTGGGGGGCAGGGTAAGCACAGTATGCCAGGGATCAAATCCTAGTCCCTGTGTCTGCCTACGCAGGCACTTCAGTCTGCTGAGCTGTCTGACTGGTCCTCTTATGACATCGTTGTATACTTTCAGTTTAGGGTAACACTGTTCTCAGACTTGGGAGGAAAGTATTCCTTCCTCTTCAAATTTCTAGAAAAACTTGTGTAAAGGGACTGGGGAGAGAGCTCAGTGGCATAACCACTTGCCTGGTGACCTCAGTCCTCAGTACCAAAAAAAATTGTATGTGTGTGTGTGTGTGTGTGTTGTGTGTAGAATGGGTATTTTTCTTTCTTTAAATATTTGATGGAATTCACTCCATCTAGACGTGGAGTTTTATGATTAAGATTTTAACTACATATTCATTTTCTTTAAGGTTTAAGACATTCAGTTATTTATTTCTTTTTGAGTGAGTTTTATATTTTTCCCTTCCATATTTCATACTACTATTGACATACATTTTACTTAGGCTCAATAACTAAAAATTCCATTTTTTTGCTTAAATATTTTTTAAAGTATACTATTTTTGCTTTGATGTTTTGTTAAAAGAATAATCTCTTAACAGATTTAAGTAGTAAGAAAAAAATTCTTATTTATCAATCTAATACCATCTGTAGTGTCCTCATTAACTTACTTGATTAGTGGGTCTCCTCTGGGTGTGGTTGTGCCCCTTGCTTCCATTTGGACACTTTGCACACATTTTCTTCCTTGTTATCACGGAGGATGTTCACCACTAGGGTTCAGAATGCAGAAGCCAGGGTTGCTAATAAATACTTACAACACAATAGACAGGTCCTCATAGCAAAGAATTATCCAGCTCTAAATCTTCATGGCTAGCCGGGAGTGGTGGCGCACGCCTGTAATCCCAGCACTCGGGAGGCTGAGGCAGGAGGATTGCTATGAGTTCGAGACCAGCCTGGGCTACAAAAGTGAGCTCAAGGCCAGCCTGAACTGCATAGCAAGACCCTGTCCCAAAAAGCCAAATAAATAAATAAATAAATAAATAAATAAATAAATAAATCTTCACGGCTGTCTTAGCCGTGTTCTTGTTGCTAACACACCATACCTGGCTCCCACAGCTTAAAGGAGGAAAGGGTTGTCTTGACCCAAGATTTTGGTCCATCATCTGGAGGCTCCATGACAAGATAGCATGGTGCAGGGACATAGCCAAGGAAAGCTGCTCAGAGCATGGCCTCCAGGAATTAGAGAGAGTCCAGAGAGAAGCCAATATACCTTTTCCAGCCAAGCCTTTTTGGGGCTTTTGGATTAGCACAGTGGTTTTAAGTGCCTGCACAGGCAACCCCAGTCAGGCACAGGGGCCAGTGGTTTGATCCCACACCTAGCCTTAAGGCAGGCTGAGCCAAAAAAAAAAAAAAAAAAAAAAAAAAAAAAAAAAAAAAAAAAAAAAAAAAAAAAAAAA